>JAIUZE010006550.1:0-12641 GCA_022085475.1 Heliosperma pusillum | reverse complement strand
TATTGTGCTAGTTGTCATATAAATTGTCATGCTCGTGCTCTTGTTATAATGCATAATTGGCCAATTGTAGCATTTGGGATACGATTATTGGATAGAGATGACATTATTTTGTAACCTGTGTACACGGAAGGGGGCGCGGCTCCATGTGAACTACGGTTTTGTTATCCGGCAATAGCCGAGGTGGGTCTTAGACCTGAGGATCTTATCCCGTGTACATGGAGGTGGGTCTTAGACCTGAGGGAGTGTGTATCTCCGTAATGTCTCTCTTGTTCGGTAATGGTAGACCGACACTATTGTGATATGAATATGTGTTCTTATGAAAATAAGGAATGATACAATGTTTTAGATACCTGACTTGTTTATGGCAGGAAATACTGTATGATGGTAAGTTATTATACTCGGGTAATTTATTGTACTCGCTGACGTGATATTAATGAGGAATAAGGAAAATTGAATAATGAAAATGACATAAGGCCGGTGAAGGCTAGCGGAGTCATACTCAGCATGTGGTTGGCTGATCCCGTTATTTTTATATATTTTTCAGGTACAAGTATCGTGGGGGTCAAGAGTGAGAAAATCCATAAAGAAGACGAGACTTATAAGATGTCTAATTAAATAAATAGAGTTTTTAGTTTTAGTTTATAAGTGTATTTATTTTATTGTATAAGCCTTGTATTTTCCGGAGGGAAAATACGGCGGTGACGCCTTGTAATTCCGCTGCTGTCTATTATTAATATAAAGAGCTATTTTGAGCTACCTGTCTCTGTTTTTTTTCGGGGCGTTACAGATTGGTATCAGAGCAACCCTGCAACCACGTATTGAGCCTTCGGCCATGCGTCTAGCGTCTAGCGGGGGAAAAATATTATAGGGTTAAAATAATTGAAGGAGTGATAAAAGTAACTAAAATAAAATAGATTTTGAATAGGTGAGAGTTGGGTAGATATATAATTATTGGTTATTAGATATGATATGGCTTTAGTTCTATAATAGAGGTTATATATATATATATATACTATATGCACCTTGTCTTTACAATAAAGCATTTCATGTGTATGATCTTTCAAGCCGTGATTAATTTTGATACGTGCATATCGAAATGTCGATTTTAATGTAAGCTATTTATAAGGATAATACTTATGTTAAAGCCGATCAAGCTTATATTTCTTAAAGAAAAATAAAATAACAAGAACAAAATGCGTAATAAGATATTATTTGTGTGTTATGTTGACAAGATGTTTTTTTTTTATTTACGTACATTAGAACTCGATCAATTTGGTAAGAGATAGGTAATATTTGGAATAAGAAGTAAAAATATTTATATAACGATTTACAAATCTTTAGACAAATTTTTTTATGGTAATGGTATTTGCTTCTTTAATTTCTTCTTGACAGTTCTGATGGCTGAATTTCCTGGCATGCACCCTTCGGATTTAACTTTTGACGCTAGTTGACCGATAGAAGAGCATATATTGCGATTGGAGAGTTATATGAATTATTATGCAAGGGTTCACGACTCGACCTTTCATGATATGTATGTGCGAGGAAGAGCTTTAATCCTTACCTTACCACATAGTGGATCTTGGGGTAGGCTAAGGGAGAAGTACATGCAGGAGATTCAAGAGTTTCACCTTAGGTTTGGAAATGGTTATCCAGAGAACCATGATATATATTTAGTGTCTAGCACGCTAAGGGAGCTTGACCAAACAATTGAGCAGGAGCGTGGTATTCCCTTTGAATATCTAGTACCGTTTGGTGAAGCACCAAACCTAGAAGGGTACGATTCTCCTACAGAGGTATCGTATATAGAAGAATGGGACCCCGAGACTGACAAATGGGAAAAGGAATGGGGAAGTGCATTTGAGGACGGCGAATGGGAAAAGCAGAAGAAGGGAATTATCATGATGGATTCACCTATTGGGAAAGGGAAAGAGATGACTAAGGGTAAAGAATATGTTGTGTCAGTATCATCGGATGAGGAATTAACTATCAAGGATAAACCCGAAGAGGATAGGGACCCATTCGAACCAGGATGTAGTCACTGGATGAAGAACCATTTAGATAAGGGGGAAGAGTAGACGAAGAATACCCTACTTTTGACCCAACCAACCAAGACTAACGGTTTAAATAACCAAAATTTTGTTGTAAGTACCCATTGGTTGTCTAATGTAGTATATGTAATGATATGTGAACTTCTTTGTGTTGGATGGGTGGTATGTATAAGTAGATTGAGTTGGTGTAACTGGTTATAACTGGTTGTAAGATAATTATGTATGAGTGTGTGTTAAGTTATTGTAATTAAACTTAAATGTTAAGTTATGTTATATAATAATAAGATGAATAAGTTATAACTTTAGAGGCTTCGTAGAAAAGCGGGGGGTTGATATACAATTTGTGAACTTGAAGGGAATGTTGACCAACTGTACCCTTGGGGTGAGGACTTTTAGTTATATGAGATGACAATGTGAGATTCTACTCTAGATTTTACAGTAACTCAATGGATAAAATTATGATTTTTCTACTAAAATTAACTATTGATAGAATAAAATATGAACGTGTAGAGTATACAGTGAGTTTAGAATCATGCTTGACCATAACAGTGAACGAAATTGCCATTTGAACTGCAAGTGTCAGCCTTCAAGCAAATTTGTAATGTAAAGTTAATGTTGGTAGTTTATTTGAAAATAATCTGGATATGTTGAATAGGTTCTGGCATTTGAGGATTTGAGATATTGTTGTTTAGATTTCTAACCAAAGGTTAGAGCGGGATTAGGACACATAGCTAGCCAAATTTGGTGCGGGAGGAAAAAAATAAGCGGAAGTATACTAATTTCGTTTTCTTAGGCTAGATATCACAGAATAGCTGTTAGTATATCAACCAATAGGATGGATAAAAGATTTGTTTAAAAGAAGTTGGTTGACTTTGAGCGTAAGCGGTCAAACAAACCTTTCGACGAGTAAAATTGGAGTTGTTTTACGGTTGAGTGTAATGAGAAATTTAAGGAGGCATCATGTAATTTTATGTTTCTTAAAGTTTGTGGATGGTTGATATGCCCAAGTTTATGCAGCATTGGTGTAGGCCAAGTTGAGGCGGTAAATTGTTGACGGGAAATTCTATGTGATGTAAACCGATAGCCACCATGATGGCAAAGTGGGTTCAACGATCTTTAGAGTTGATATTTAATTATTTCAACTTGACTAATACTCTTTGAATTGAAACTTTTGAGCTTTTAAATTATTGTAATATCTATTTCTATCTAGGCCTTTATATAATTTTAAAACTTGCATTTTCAAATTGGAAACAAGATCTTTATTCTTTGTCTCTTGTTTAAATTTTGGTTTACTTTCCAAAGTGTAATTTATAGTGTGGAAATATAATAAAGTAACGGTTTTGCTTTTCTCTTGTAAACTAGAGTTTCAGTGACATAATCTGAGACCCGGATACTCTTAAGTCTCGTAGTTAGTGCTTAGAGAAACTAGTTGTTGGCTCTACATTTGGGAATAAGTTGGTTACTATTTAGAAATTAATACGGAGTATAAAGGTGATTGGAATATGTATTTCTTTTCCTATGAGACTCTTAGTTAGTAATAGTTATGGAAAAAAAAAACTATCTTATTAAACGTATGTTAATTTATTCGATTAACTATAGTATGTACCTTAGATTATCTCCTCGAGAATTTCTATCTTTAGGAGTTTTGCTCTTTGCCCTTATACTCAAATATTTAGGGTGTTCTCGGGATTTCAAAGTTTCGATACTCAAATTTTTGCACGTATTACGAAAATTTCTAAATAGTTCAAGATAGTTGACCTTTAGAATATTTTCAAAAAAAAAAAAAAATATTTGCCGTTAAGAAAAAAAAAAGTATTTTGCACTTTTCAAATTTTGTTTCCTTGGCTTTATGCGGTTGGTGTGATGCTATGACTTGTTATTAGAGACGTCTAATAGCCGGTTCACTGTCTACTAACGCATGAGGTGCTTTCGCCTTTAAATTGGAATACTCGAGTTCTTGTTCGCGACGGGAATTCATGTCTTCCATTATATGAGACATTCTTTACTCATTTCATTAATGTGACTAAAAGGCTTATGTTAAATAAAATTCTTGTTAATTTCTTGAGTTTTGCGAAACATAAGTTTTCTTTTTCCGATTTCTATTTTCAAGTTTCGGGACGAAACTTATTTTAAGGAGGCTAGAATGTAATAACCCGAATAAAATAAATTCTAAGATGGATATTTTTATCATAATAGGCCCATTATTAGAGACTTTATAACTAGACTCGTATATTTACTCGTATAAATAATCGACTCAATTTTACGGATATACTACGAGTATAGGAGTCGAGTCTCGTATTAATAATACCTAGTCAATTTTCTTCTTATGGCGTAAATTTTACTATTCACGATAATTATAAAAAAAAAAAAAGGTAAAATCATAAATTTACCCAAGGACACGTTGGCCTAGGGGTATGACTCATGTGGGCTAGAGTATTAGCCATAGCATATCATTCTATATTCCTACCCACTAAGATAAGAACTATAGGAGGGCATATGATTAGAACACCCAAGAGGCCAAGAGGCCAGGAAACGAGAAATCAAGGCAAGAAAAAGAAAAAGAACTTGGGAAGGCCGAGAACCATAGAAATAAGGCAGAAGTAGTTCCAACTAGCCCGTGCGTAATATCACCTTAAAAAAATTGGTATGATTTCGGGACCCTTTATCGATATAAGTAATAGTTTATATTATTTTATCCGTAAGTTTTATATAAGATCTGTTATAATACTCGTATGATTTCGGGATCCTTCGTCGTTATAATTATTTATTTACCGTCTTATACATAATGAATTAAGAGATAGGACAAGTAATTGTTTATATTATTTTACCCGTAAGTTTAGTATTAGAACCGTTATAATGCTAGTATGATTTCGGGATCCTTCGTCGCTGTAACTATTTATTTACCGTCTTATATAGAAATGAAGTAAGAGGAAAGTATAAGTAAATGTTATATTGTTTTAAACGTAAGTTTTGTATTAGAACTGTCATAATACTATTATGATTTCAGGACCCTTCGTCATGAAAATTATTTAAGTACCTAATTAAACTTAGAGAGTACATACGTCATACGATAGGAGAATATTGATAATTAGTGTGTACGGAACTAGCTTTATGACGAGTGTGTACGACATGCTTGTCAGGGAGAGTTAATGACATAAAAGTTTCATGTAAGAATTATAAATTGACAGTTGTGAAATTCAAGAACGTAGCCTCATAAATTCTTATTATCATCTTTATATTGTTCCCGGGTCATTTTTATTAATATATAGACTTAGAAACTATTATTATATAAAGAGAAACAAATAAAAGAGAAAGAAAGAGTAATAATGACTCCCGTCTTATCACAAAAACTAAGTTAGAATACCAACTCAAGATAAAGCAAAATGAAGGGGGCATAACTCTGTGAGTAGAAACAAACTGGAAGGTGGTGCGTAGCTGTTATAAACACATTAAACTTATATAAAGGGTCGTATGAATAAATTTTTACCTTTATCTGGTAGAAGAAAATAAGAAGTGGCATAACGAACAAATAAGATAAAGCACAGTAGATTAGATGGCTACTCTACTATTGAAATAAGATGACATTATTATATTGTAAGTATTTGTTTTAATGTTTTCATTGCCAAATTCATATTATGGTTACTATATGGCTCAGATATTGTGCTAGTTGTCATATAAATTGTCATGCTCGTGCTCTTGTTATAATGCATAATTGGCCAATTGTAGCATTCGGGATACGATTATTGGATAGAGATGACATTATTTTGTAACCTGTGTACACGGAAGGGGGCGCGGCTCCATGTGAACTACGGTTCTGTTATCCGGCAATAGCCGAGGTGGGTCTTAGACCTGAGGATCTTATCCTGTGTACATGGAGGTGGGTCTTAGACCTGAGGGAGTGTGTATCTCCGTAATGTCTCTCTTGTTCGGTAATGGTAGACCGACACTATTGTGATATGAATATGTGTTCTTATGAAAATAAGAAATGATATAATGATTGGAGACCTGACTGGTTGGCATGAAATACTGTATGATGGTAAGTTATTATACTCGGGTAATTTATTGTACTCGCTGACGTGATATTAATGAGGAATAAGGAAAAATGAATAATGAAAATGACATAAGGCCGGTGAAGGCTATCGGAGTCATACTCAGCCTGTGGTTGGCTGATCCCGTTATTTTTATATATTTTTCAGGTACAAGTATCGGGGGGGTCAAGAGTGAGAAAATCCATAAAGAAGACGAGACTTATAAGATGTCTAATTAAATAAATAGAGTTTTTAGTTTTAGTTTATCAGTGTATTTATTTTATTGTATAAGCCTTGTATTTTCCGGAGGGAAAATACGGCGGTGACGCCTTGTATTTCCGCTGCTGTCTATTATTAATATAAAGAGCTATTTTGAGCTACCTGTCTCTGTCTGTTTTTCGGGGCGTTACAGATTGGTATCAGAGCAACCCTGCAACCACGTATTGAGCCTTCGGCCATGCGTCTAGCTGGGGAAAAAGATTATAGGGTTAAAATAATTTAAGGAGTGATAAAAGTAACTAAAATAAAATAGATTTTTAATAGGTGAGAGTTGGGTAGATATATAATTATTGGTTATTAGATATGATTTGGCCTTAGTTCTATAATAGAGGTTATATATATATATATATATACTATATGCACCTTGTCTTTACAATAAAGCATTTCATGTGTATGATCTTTCAAGCCGTGATTAATTTCGATATGTGCATATGGAAATGTCGATTTTAAAGTAAGCTATTTATAAGGATAATACTTATGTTAAAGCCGATTAAGCTTATTTCTTAAAGAAAAATAAAATAACAAGAACAAAATGTGTAATAAGAGATTATTTGTGTGCTATGTTGACAAGATGTTTTTTTTTATTTACGTACATTAGAACTCGATCAATTTGGTAAAAGATAGGTAATATTTGGAATAAGAAGTAAAAATATTTATATAACGATTTACAAATCTTTGGACAAATTTTTATGGTAATGGTATTTGCTTCTTTAATTCCTTCTTGACAGCTCCGATGGCTGAATTTCCTGGCATGCACCCTTCGGATTTAACTTTTGACGCTAGTCGACCGATAGAGGAGCACATATTGCGATTGGAGAGTTATATGAATTATTATGCAGGGGTTCACGACTCGACCTTTCATGATATGTATGTGCGAGGAAGAGCTTTAATCCTTACCTTACCACATAGTGGATCTTGGGGTAGGCTAAGGGAGAAGTACATGCAGGAAATTCAAGATTTTCATCTTAGGTTTGGAAACGGTTATCCAGAGAACCATGATATATATTTAGTGTCTAGCACGCTAAGGGAACTTGACCAAACAATCGAGCAGGAGCGTGGCACTCCCTTTGAATATTTGGTACCGTTTGGGGAAGCACCAAACCTAGAAGGGTACGATTCTCCTACAGAGGTATCGTATATAGAAGAATGGGACCCCGAGACTGACAAATGGGAAAAGGAATGGGGAGGTGCATTTGGGAGCGGTGAATGGGAGAAGCAGAAGAAGGGGGTTATCGTGATGGATTCACCTGTTGGGAAAGGGAAATAGATGGTCAAGGGTAAAGAATATGTTGTGTCAGTATCATCGGATGAGGAATTAACTATCAAGGATAAACCCGAAGAGGATAGGGACCCATTCGAACCAGGATGTAGTCACTGGATGAAGAACCATTTAGATGAGGAGGAAGAGTAGACGAAGATTACCCTACTTTTAACCCAACCAACCAAGACTAACGGTTTAAATAACCAAAAATTTGTTGTAAGTACCCATTGGTTGTCTAATGTAGTATATGTAATGGTATGTGAAGTCCTTTGTGTTGGATGAGTGGTATGTATAAGTAGATTGAGTTGGTGTAACTGGTGATGACTGGTTGTAAGATAATTCTGTAGGAGTGTGTTAAGTTATTGTAATTAAACTTAAATGTTAAGTTATGTTATATAATAATATATAAGATGAATAAATTATAACTTTAGAGGCTTCGTAGAAAAGCGGGGGTTGATATACAATTTGTGAACTTAAAGGGAATGTTGACCAACTGTACCCTTGGGGTGAGGACTTTTAGTTATATGAGATAACAATGTGAGATTCTACTCTAGATTTTACAGTAACTCAATGGATAAAATTATGATTTTTCTACTAAAATTAACTATTAATAGAATGAAATATGAACGTGTAGAGTTTATAGTGAGTTTAGAATCATGCTTGACCATAACAGTGAGCGAAATTGCCATTTGAACTGCAAGTGTCAGCCTTCAAGCAAATTTATGTTGAATAGGTTCCGGCGTTTGAGGATTTGAGATATTGTTGTTTAGATTGCTAACCAAAGGTTAGAGCGGGATTAGAAGTAATAGCTAGCCAAATTTGGTGCGGGAGGAAACAAAATAAGCGGAAGTATACTAATTTTGTTTTCTTAGGCTAGATATCACAGAGTAGCTGTTAGTATATCAACTAATAGGATGGACAAAAGATTTGTTTAAAAGAAGTTGGTTGACTTTGAGCGTAAGCGGTCAAACAAACCTTTCGACGAGTAAAATTGGAGTTGTTTTACGGTTGAGTGTAATGAGAAATTTAAGGAGGCATCATGTAATTTTATGTTTCTTAAAGTTTGTGGATGGTTGATATGCCCAAGTTTATGCAGCATTGGTGTAGGCCAAGTTGAGGCGGTAAATTGTTGACGGGAAATTCTATGTGCTGTAAACCGATAGCCACCATGATGGCAAAGTGGGTTCAACGATCTTTAGAGTTGATATTTAATTATTTCAACTTGACTAATACTCTTTGAATTGAAACTTTTGAGCTTTTAAATTATTGTAATATCTATTTCTATCGAGGCCTTTATATAATTTTAAAACTTGCATTTTCAAATTGGAAACAAGATCTTTATTATTTGTCTCTTGTTTAAATTTTGGTTTACTTTCCAAAGTGTAATTTATAGTGTGGAAATATAATAAAGTAACGGTTTTGCTTTTCTCTTGTAAACTAGAGTTTCAGTGACATAGTCTGAGACCCGGATACTCTTAAGTCTCGTAGTTAGTGCTTAGAGAAACTAGTTGTTGGCTTTACATTTGGGAATAAGTTGGTTACCATTTAGAAATTAATACGGAGTATTAAGGTAATTGGAATACGTATTTTTTCCTATGAGACTCTTAGTTAGTAATAGTTATGGAAAAAAAAACTATCTTATTAAACGTATGTTAATTTATTCGATTAACTATAGTATGTACCTTAGATTATGTCAATCGAGAATTTCTTTCTTTAGGAGTTATGCTCTTTGCCCTTATACTCAAATATTTAGGTGGTTCTCGGGATTTCAAAGTTTCGATACTCAAATTTTTGCACGTATTACGAAAATTTCTAAATAGTTCAAGATAGTCGACCTTTAGAATATTTTCAAAAAAAAAAAATGCCGTTAAGAAAAAAAAAAGTATTTTGAACTTTTCAAATTTTGTTTCCTTGGCTTTATGCGGTTGGTGTGATGCTATGACTTGTTATTAGAGACGTCTAATAGCCGGTTCACTGTCTACTAACGCATGAGTTGCTTTCGCCTTTAAATTGGAATACTCGAGTTCTTGTTCGCGACGGGAATTCATGTCTTCCTTTATATGAGACATTTTTTTACTCATTTCATTAATGTGACTAAAAGGCTTATGTTAAATAAAATTCTTGTTAATTTCTTGAGTTTTGTGAAACATAAGTTTTCTTTTTCCGATTTCTATTTCAAGTTTCGGGACGAAACTTATTTTTAAGGAGGGTAGAATGTAATAACCCGAATAAAATAAATTCTAAGATGTATATTTTTATCATAATAGGCCCATTATTAGAGACTTTATAACTAGACTCGTATATTTACTCGTATAAATAATCGACTCAATTTTACGGATATACTGCAAGTATAGGAGTCGAGTCTCGTATTAATAATAACCAGTCAATTTTCTTCTTATGGCGTAAATTTTACTATTCACGATAATTATAAAAAAAAATAAAAGGTAAAATCATAAATTTACCCAAAGATACGTTGGCCTAGGGGTATGCATATTCCTACCCACTAACATAAAACTAAAGGGGGGATATGATTAGAAGAGGCCAAGAAACGAGAAATCAAGGCAAGAAAAAAGAAAAAAGAATTTGGGAAGGCCGAGAACCATAGAAATAAGGTAGAAGTAGTTCCAACCAGCCCGTGCGTAATATCACCTTAAAAAAATTGGTATGATTTCGGGGACCCTTCGTCGTTATAATTATTTATTTTCCGTCTTTTACCTAAATGAAATAGGAGGATAGTATAAGTAATTGTTTATATTATTTTACCCGTAAGTTGTATTAGAGCCATTATATTGCTAGTATGATTTCGGGATCCTTCGTCTTTATAATTATTTATTTACCGTCTTATACATAATGAATTAAGAGATAGGACAAGTAATTGTTTATATTATTTTACCCGTAAGTTTAGTATTAGAACCGTTATAATGCTAGTATGATTTCGGGATCCTTCGTCGCTATAACTATTTATTTACCGTCTTATATAGAAATGAAGTAAGAGGAATGTATAAGTAACTGTTATATTGTTTTAAACGTAAGTTTTGTATTAGAACTGTCATAATACTATTATGATTTCAGGACCCTTCGTCATGAAAATTATTTAAGTACCTAATTAAACTTAGAGAGTACATACAATAGGAGAATATTGATAATTAGTGTGTACGGAACTAGCTTGATGACGAGTGTGTACGACATGCTTGTCAGGGAGAGTTAATGACATAAAAGTTTCATGTAAAAATTATAAATTGACAGTTGTGAAATTCAAGAACGTAGCCTCATAAATTCTTATTATCATCTTTATATTGTTCCCAGGTCATTTTTATTAATATATAGACTTAGAAACTATTATTATATAAAGAGAAACAAATAAAAGAGAAAGAAAGAGTAATAATGACTCCCGTCTTATCACAAAAACTAAGTTAGAATACCAACTCAAGATAAAGAAAAATGAAGGGGGCATAACTCTGTGAGTAGAAACAAACTGGAAGGTGGTGCGTAGCTGTTATAAACACATTAAACTTATATAAAGGGTCGTATGAATAAATTTTTACCTTTATCTGGTAGAAGAAAATAAGAAGTGGCATAACGAACAAATAAGATAAAGCACAATAGACTCTACTATTGAAATAAGATGACATTATTATATTGTAAGTATTTGTTTTAATGTTTTCATTGCCAAATTCATATTATGGTTACTATATGGCTCAGATATTGTGCTAGTTGTCATATAAATTGTCATGCTCATGCTCTTGTTATAATGCAAAATTGGCCAATTGTAGCATTCGGGATACGATTATTGGATAGAGATGACATTATTTTGTAACCTGTGTACACAGAAGGGGGCGCGGCTCCATGTGAACTACGGTTCTGTTATCCGGCAATAGCCGAGGTGAGTCTTAGACCTGAGGATCTTATCCTGTGTCCATGGAGGTGGGTCTTAGACCTGAGGGAGTGTGTATCTCCGTAATGTCTCTCTTGTTCGGTAATGGTAGACCGACACTATTGTGATATGAATATGTGTTCTTATGAAAATAAGGAATGATACAATGTTTTAGATACCTGACTTGTTTATGGCAGGAAATACTGTATGATGGTAAGTTATTATACTCGGGTAATTTATTGTACTCGCTGACGTGATATTAATGAGGAATAAGGAAAATTGAATAATGAAAATGACATAAGGCCGGTGAAGGCTAGCGGAGTCATACTCAGCATGTGGTTGGCTGATCCCGTTATTTTTATATATTTTTCAGGTACAAGTATCGTGGGGGTCAAGAGTGAGAAAATCCATAAAGAAGACGAGACTTATAAGATGTCTAATTAAATAAATAGAGTTTTTAGTTTTAGTTTATAAGTGTATTTATTTTATTGTATAAGCCTTGTATTTTCCGGAGGGAAAATACGGGGGTGACGCCTTGTAATTCCTCTGCTGCATATTATTAATATAAAGAGCTATTTTGAGCTACATGTCTCTGTTTTTTTTGGGGCGTTACACCTACGTTTTTGAAATTCTATAGTGTACCCTTGAACTCTTTACATTGGTCTATACAATGACCTTATTGATTGTAAGTTAGTTTCTTAATTGATCTATTAAACTTTGTTTTTAGTGGTACGATTTCTCGACAACCTACTAAATTACTTATTAGTTCTTCGAATTACTTAATAATCCACCAAACAGTATATGAATTCGACTAACAATTCATTATATGTGCCTTATCATTTCTTGTTTCAAAACAAAGGTTTTTAATGTTAGTTTGTGCTTATTAGAAGTGATTTGTGATACTTCTTATAAAGAATGATGATAAGATATTAGTGAGTCAAAATTAAGTCAAAGTACGGTTGTTTGATAACAATACATAAAGTTGATGCATATTTGGAAGAGCTCTTCATGGAGAAATAAGTAAAAAGTTGATGCATCCTCTTAACCCTCTCTCTTCTCTAAGAGTACATCCTCTCTATTGTGGGACTATTATGGATGTCCTCTTACATAGAGAAAGATGGTTACTTCCTCTACTTTTAGAGGAAAGAAGA
>JAIUZE010006549.1:0-18670 GCA_022085475.1 Heliosperma pusillum | reverse complement strand
TACTCACTAACAACTTTTCATTTTACAATAAATCAAATTAAGATCAAATCATCACTTTCTTTAATCGTTCTTGAGCGTTCTTCGTGTTCTTCATCCGTTCTTCGTCATTCTTGAGGAAAATCATCATAAAACCTTCATTTCTTAATTAAATTCGTCCTAACTTATATTTCTAGAATCTCCTCTTCGCTCTCCATCTTCAAGTACGGTTTAATTTCAATTCCGTCAAAATCGTTTTCAACACTTTAATTATGGAAAAAATCAAGTTTTAATTCTAATAAAGTTATTCTTGTCATTTCTTATAGGGGAAGATTTTGAAGACGAGTTTGGTGACTCGTATATCTTAGGAGAAGACTAGAAGACGGGTTTCTTATTTCCTAGTTCTTATATTTTGGTGCTACTTGATTTTGTACTAGCTAAGGTAACGATTCCGAGTTACTCGACGAATCAATGTTACATACTTCAGTTGTTGTTTATGATTTACGGTTTTTAATTAGTAACATGATAAGTAATCATTTTTATTATGTTGTATGAATTTACGACATGTTTGGTGTTCTTGACATGTTTGAATGATTTGTTCATAATCATGATTTTTGTATGGATGATTGTTAAAATGGTTGTTTGTTAATTAAAAACATGTTAGAATTAATTTAGAATGGATGTTGGTGTGGGACCGTGTAGGGGCTGTTTTGTGGGGCTGGAAACCGGTCCAAACCAGGCCGGTTCAGACCCGGTCCAGCCCGGTCTGGTTGGTCCGTGTTTGGTCCTTGTGGGTTGTGTCGATGTTTGATTGTTTTGTTGTTGTTTTGACGGGTTTTAAATATGTTATGCATGCGGGGAAATATTAAGTAGCGGTTTTTAGAAAAGATGACCAAAACCGGTCTAAAATGAACCGTGGGTTCCCTTGAACTTGTGACGGTTTTTGAGTATTGTTATTATATCGTGTTTTGTAATTTTTAGCAAGTGGGAAATTTTAATAAGTAAATTATTTAATTAAAAGCTTTTCATTATATTATTATTTCTCACATGTTAGAAATCATAATACGAGATTTTAGTTTTAATTTGATATCATGTAAGTCAAGCGGGGTTTTGGTAAGAATCAATAAATTCACATGTTAGAAATAGAAGGAAATAACATGAAATGAATGTGATATTCTTATGTTCAAGCCTCAATGGCTAAGACTCTGTTTCTAGCCGGTTTGGCCAAACGGGTTTGGTCAAACTAAGATCTAGTCAGCCCCGTTTTGACTGATGACCCGTCACGGGACTCGGGTCGGGGATTTGTCTTCAGGTAAGGTTTTATTTAATGAATGAATGAATGAGCCTTAGTAGATATGAGGCGATATGATATTTGAATATGATTTTTATGCAATTAGTCACATGATAGGAAGTTTTCCCGTGACTGTTTTGATTATATGGTTGGTGTCGTGTTGACTAAGTACCCATAGAGAATTATGAGTATATGGCGCCTTGACCATTCTAATTCTAAATGAGTATCTTGGACCATGACATTGATAGGCCTTACTATCTTTAACGAGTATATAGTTCATGGTCAATAGCTTTTGTGTCCCGGCTTGGTGAGTTTATATCCAAGTCGGGGTATGGCTGCCATTGCTTCCACTTTGGGGAATGGAGTCAGTTTAAGTACTAGCCAACCCTTTGGTGGATCTCCTTAGGGGTACTCATGTGATGAGTCTTGGGTGCGATGTTTTTCCGCACTTCTCTGGGTCTGCGCAGTCTAGGATTAGGGTAGAGTTGTATCTTGGCCATGTTATTAGGGTAACCTCTGAGCTAAGATATGTGCTTTGGATCTGTGCCATGTTTTAAAGGTAACCGCTGAGCCCAGATGTGTGCTTGGTATTTTGGCCATGTCATTAGCGTGACCGCTGAGCCTAAATATTTAAGTATATCCTACCTCGTGGTATAGACTCGAGTTACATAAGTCTTCTATTGACTGTACTAAGAACTTATGCCTGTTTGTAGAAGTATTGGTCTTTCATGTTTGTATGATTCTATGAATCTTAGAAGGTGAGATGCAAGCCGACTAAGGTTGATAGAGTTTGGATTACCGGTTGTTAACTGATTCACATGATTACGTGTTGATTAGGGTTTGAGTGTATCATGGCCATGTTAACGGTAACCTCTGAGCGAGCATACCAGCTTCCCTACCTCGTGTTATAGATTAATAACAGTTTCACATGATAGCTTTCATATGCTAGGTTATATGTTAGTTATTGGTTCATAACATGAAAAGCATATCATATTTGTTAAGGTTTTGTATTTTCCATATACATTGCTTTTATGTTATTCATGTTTAATTAAACTCGACATTTCGTGGCTGGGAGAACTCGGAGTTACTCCCCACTGACTGTGGCTTCCGTGTTTATATTTAATGCGGTGGGCAGGTTTGTGATGCATACTTGGGTACATTGACGAGCTAGCGAGCGAAGTATTTACCTTGGACCTATATTCGGTTCTTAGGATTGTATATTATTATACACTCTTTTATTTCAGTATTTATACGGGAAACATGTCTCCCGTTTTGGATATTTCTTTTGTATAATATAATTTCCGTTTTGTTATGAACCTTTTTATTTAAGACACCTTTGTTATGTATTATCATCTTTTATTTAGTTAAATTAATTTTTTTTTTCTTTCCGCAAATTTGAGGGTGTCACATTTGCAGCCATTTATTTTATTTATGGTTGAATGAATGAATATCATTTATTTAATAATTTATGTAAATTTTGTACCTAATATGGCCTAGTTATTTTTTAATCGTTATTACCCGTAATGTAAGGGAATAATGGTTTGGTTGTAATTTTTATTGCGATCTCGTATCGCCGGTTTGTAATAATTAATTATTTCATTTTATAGAACAAATGTATAATAGGAATTTGTATATTTGTAATTATTTTTATGAAGACCGGTGACTTCCTCAAGACGGTGCCATTTTTGGAAGGCGTTCCAAGTGAAGAGGCAAGGGACCAAGGAGTTGGTTTCCGAATTTTTAATTATCTAGTTAATTAGATTAGCTAGGTGGCCATACTAGGAATTTTCGTTGGTTGCTTTATTTGATTAGTCAGTTGATTAATGTAAATCAATAACGGTTGGCTGACTAGAGTTTGTCGTTATTGTCGTATGATGGCGGTGATCAACTGATCCCTTTCGGTCACACCTATAGGATGAAACCCAAATAGTAACTAATTATTTGTATATGATATAGTTGATTAGTCAATTACATATATTTGATATATATATATATATATATATATATATATATATATATATATATATATATATACGAGAGTTTATTGTTAGAAATTGAGTTAAGAACTCAAAACTCGATTAAGTTTATTTTTCAATTATGCAATAATTGACTAATAAATTTATATATTATTTTAATATGATTAAATAAGATCAAACTTAGTAATTAATCGTTAATTTACTAAACTAGTTGAGGTTTTACATATATTTTGATGTAGAGGTAATTAGTTAATTATATTTACAAGGAGTTGTAAAATAAATTAACTAAGCAGTTTAGGACCCATTATATATTGATATAATGATAAAATATAACTTAAATGTTAAGTACATATTGTTTATTAATTTGTGTCATATAATTGTTATATGATCAAATTAATAATTAATTATATAAAATAATTAAGCATATGATTAATAAGTAATTGTGGGACAAATATCAAAAATCAAAATGGACCATAAAAGGCCACATGTGGCCGGTCATAGTAGTAGTGGAGGGTGATGATGATTTCTCTTATTCATGCTCACAAGTCACATGTGATTATGACATGAATAAATTACCAAAATCATTTCACTCAACACTATATTCCACCACCTTGCATGAGGATTAAACTAAGAAGAAAAATGACCCTACATTTGCATGTATGGGCCGGCCATATTGTCTTTAAATAGGACAATTGTTGTTCAATTTTCTTCTAAATTCATTCTTGCTTATTTCTCCAACATCTCTCTAAAAACTCATCTTCTCACTAAACTCTCATAATACTAATATTTACTAAGTATTACTAGAGTAGTAATATATACTAATATTAGTAGTATTATATATATCTTATTATCTAGTTAATAATAAGGATAATTAAGCATATGATTAATAAGTATTTGTAGGACAAATATCAAAAATCAAACTTGACCATAAAAGGCCACATGTTGCCGATCATAGTAGTAGTGGAGGGTGATGATGGTTGCTCTTGTTCATGCTCACAAGTAACATGTGATTATGACATGAATAGTATACCAAAATCATTTCACTCAACACTACACTCCACCACCTTGCATGAGGATTAAAATAAGAAGAAAAATCACCATACATATGCATGTAAGGGCCGGCCATATTGTCTTTAAATAGGACAATTGTTGTTCAATTTTATTCTAAATTCATTCTTACTTATTTCTCCTACATCTTTCTAAAAACTCATCTTCTCACTAAACTCTCATAATACTAATATTTACTAAGTATTAATAGAATAGTAATATATACTAATATTAGTAGTATTATATCTATCTTATTATCTAGTTAATAATAAGGATAGATTATTTGGTTTATCTTGGTGCAACTTAAAGGAGTTCTTCTCTTTTGGATATTGTTCTAGGATCATCCTTGATTATAGCTCTAGATCAATAAGAAGGAGTTCTTATTGTGCCCTTTTTATTTCCATTTCAATGTGAGGAAATATCTTCTTTTATATAAATGTCTTTATATTTAAATGCATGTTACATAGATCATTAAACACTAAATTAACAAGTAATTTAAGTAACTAATTAGAGGAGTCTAGTTAAGGTCTATGGACTTTCATGTGGTATCAGAGCTAGCTTGTAGCATGCATGTTCATGTTGGACATTTTTATTAAAATTTATAAGATAACTAATAAATCAAAAATTTGAGTTAAAATATGATTTGGACGAAAATTTTTGGTGCATGTATACCTATTGACTTCAAAATATTTGTGGTCAAATTTAGTGGTTTTAGGGATTAATTTGCTATTTATTTTGATTTTTGGCTTTTAAACCGAGTTAATATGCATGTTTGATGTTAACAGTTAACTAAAAATAGTTTTATGTTGATTTTGGCCCTGAAATTTTAATATAATCTTACATGCATGTCTTACATACCGTATGTAAAGTTTCGTTACTTTTAATTAAGTATTGCATGTTTATTGATTTTTATAAGATAAAAGTCGATAATATGAGATTATAATGTTCATAAAATTGAATATTCTTTTTCTGGTAATTAATTTTTTTGGTACATTTTAAATTCTAATTTCTATCATCTTGGTGAAATTTCGTAATTTGTTTCACGGTTTTACTATATTTAATGGTTTTTATTTGATAAAATTGTTAAATACAAAGCTATGTTCATAAAATTAATTTAAATTTTTTAGGCAAATGTTTTTTTATTTTTGGAGTTCCTGGAAATGTTCTAGAATGTAAAAAAAATTTGTTTCTAATTTTTATGATGTTTATATCTTATTTTGGGTTTATTTCATAAAAGTTATGATTAAACCGTTATATTTAGCAAATAAAATAAAATCGATCTAATTAATGACCAACAAAATTAGTATGGACTAATTTTGAGTTCTAAAACAGTTTAGATAATTAGTTTGAATTTAAATGAGATTTAAATGTTTATATTGATTTTTTAATGGTTAAAAATTAATAAATCCCGTAACATCGAGCTACAATGAGCATGAATGTGTTTTGGTCGATTTTGGCATGAATGTTGTAGCCATTTTTTTTATTTATGTTTGAATGAATGAATGTCATTTATTTAATAATTTATGTAAATTTTGTACCTAATATGGCCTAGTTATTTTTTAATCGTTATTACCCGTAATGTAAGGGAATAATGGTTTGGTTGTAATTTTTATTGCGATCTCGTATCGCCGGTTTGTAATAATTAATTATTTCATTTTATAGAATAAATGTATAATAGGAATTTGTATATTTGTATATTTGTAATTATTTTTATGAAGACCGGTGACTCCCTCAAGACGGTGCCATTTTTGGAAGGCGTTCCAAGTGAAGAGGCAAGGGACCAAGGAGTTGGTTTCCGAATTTGTAATTATCTAGTTAATTAGATTAGCTAGGTGACCATACTAGGAATTTTCGTTGGTTGCTTTATTTGATTAGTCAGTTGATTAACGTAAATCAATAACGGTTGACTGACTAGAGTTTGACGTTATTGTCGTATGATGGCGGTGATCAACTGATCCCTTTCGGTCACACCTATAGGATGAAACCCAAATAGTTACTAATTATTTGTATATGATATAGTTGATTAGTCCATTACATATATTCTATATATATATACGAGAGTTTATTGTTAGAAATTGAGTTAAGAACTCAAAACTCGATTAAGTTTAGTTTTCAATTATGCAATAATTGACTAATAAATTTATATCTTATTTTAATATGATTAAATAAGATCAAACTTTGGCTGTTAATGAGATTGATAGTAATAAATTGGAGGGAAAAACTTTGGCTGTTGGGAATCAAGGCACGAAGGCGAGGGTTTTGGAATTTAATCACGAGACTCTAGCTCCGATTGATCTTGATGAGGAACTGGATTCTATGGTGGAGGAGGCGATAGGGGTGACGCCTGAACCTGGACCCTGGAAGGAAGCATCTGGGAACAAGCAGGTAAAGGAACAACCTCTTCTTCAACTGAATAGTGATGATGTTAAGGATGAGATTTTGTTTTGGTCTCTCTCTGTGTTTGGTTATGTGGTTGGTGCTAATCCGCCATGGAATGTACTATCTGGGTTTATTAAGCGTATGTGGAAAGAAGAGGAGATTGATAAGGTGTCATTTATGCCAAATGGAATCTTCTTAGTTCGTTTTAAGACTAAGGAGATTCAACAGAGGGTGTTACAGAATGGTGGTATTATGTTTGATAATAAACCAGTTGTGATTAGGGAGTGGACTCCCACGACTGATCTTATTAAGATAGACTTGGAATACCTCCCTATATGGATCAAACTGGTAGGACTTGAATTGAAATTCTGGGGAGAGAGTTGCTTAAATAAGATTGGAGGGTTGATTGGGAAAGTGATAAGGAGAGATGAATCAACTGAGAAGAGGAATTTTCTGGGATATGCTAGGTTATTAACTGAAGTAAAGGTAAATCAAGTATTTCCAGAGAGTTTATCTTTTCTTGATGAAGAGGGTGTTAAGAAGACTGTTAAGGTAGAGTATGACTGGCTTCCCCTTAAGTGTCAGACTTGTAAAGGGATTGGTCATGCTTCAGGTTTGTGTAGGAAGAAGGAGGTTGTGGGCAGGAAGCAGTATGTTTGGAAGAAGAAAGAGGTGAGCAGACCTGCTGGGAATGTGGATGTATCACCAAAACAGAATGTTATTGGGGTTCAGAGGGTGTCTCCTGTTCAAAAAGCTTCTAACTTGAGCAGGCAGGACACTCACTCTCTCATGTACACTCCAGGGGGTACTTCATATCTAGAAATGGTAACAAAGAGTGTGGTTCAAGCTGCTCAGAAAAATTTGCAGGATGGAAGGGAAATAGAGATACACACTGAAAATGGGTAGAATAGGATTCTGGAATATTAGGGGCCTTAATAAGGTGAATAAGCAGTTGGATATTAGAAGGTTCCTGCATATGAATAAAATTGATTTGTTTGGGTTAATTGAGACTAGAGTTAAAAAGAAAAATTGGTTGAATGTTAGTAATGTTTTTTGTAGTAACTGGGCTATTTGCACTAATCATCAAAGCCATAGCAGTGGCCGTCTTTGGATGCTGTGGAATCCTCAGGTGTTTGAGGTTGACATCAAGCATGTTTCTGCTCAGACCATACATGCTATGGTTACAATGAGAGGAGACTTAAGAAAGTTTTGGATTACTTATGTGTATGGTTTTAATAAACCTATGGAGAGAGTAAGTTTGTGGGACTGTTTGAGGGAGTATGGTAAGGGGACTAATGGTCCTTGGTTGATAGGCGGTGACTTTAATAATGTTCTTAGGAATGATGAGAGGGTTGGTTGTATGGTGTCTAATGCTGAAATCCTTCCTTTTCAAAGGTGTGTCCAATTTTGTGAAGTTGAAGACATTAAAGCCATTGGTTCTTTTTTTACTTGGACCAACAAAAAGGAGGTGAACTCTAGGGTTTATAGTAGGATTGACAGGGCTTTAATTAATGATCAGTGGTTGATGCTTTTCCCTGAATCTTTTGCTAATTTCTTGCCTGAAGGACTGTATGATCATTGTCCCTGTTTAATTCAGTTGGAAGGAGAAGATAGGGTGAGGAATACTTCTTTTAAATATTTTAACATGTGGGCAAAGGCTCCTGGGTTTCATGATCTTATCAGTAATAGTTGGGGTAAAAGGGTTTATGGAACCAAGATGTTTCAACTTGTGAGAAAGCTTAAGGAAATGAAGTATGACTTGAAAAACTTAATAAGGAGAATTTTCATGATGTGGAGAAGAATGCTCAGATTATGGAGATGACTTTGCAGAGTATACAGAAGGCATTGAGAGTTGACCAACTCAATCCTTCTTTGCTGCTGGCTGAAAAGGAGGCTGCTGAGAATTTTAGAATTCTTGATAATGCTAGATATGAATTCTTAGCTCAAAAAGCAAAAGTACAGTGGTTAAGGGAGGGGGATGATAATAATGCCTTCTTTCACTCAAGTATTAAAAAGAGAAGAGCACATAATAAAGTACTTCAGATTGAAGATGAGGAGGGGAATGTTTGGAACCAAGTTCATGATATTAATGAGTCTTTTGAAAAATTTTATAAGAAGCTGCTGGGAACCCAGAATCATGTTAAGGAAGTCCATAATGCTACTGTTCAGGCTGGTAATATTCTAAACAATGATCACCATAGAGCACTTTGCAAGCAAGTAACTGGGGATGAAGTAAAGGCTGCTATGTTCTCTATACCTGGTAATAAGGCACCTGGGCCTGATGGGTATAATAGTCATTTTTTTAAGGATACTTGGGCTATCACTGGGGATGATGTCATTGGAGCTGTGCAAGATTTTTTTACTCATGGAAAACTTCTGAAGCAGGTGAATCATACCATACTTACATTGATTCCTAAAGTGGAAATGCCTAAGTCTGTGAATCAGTTTAGGCCTATAGCATGTTGTAATACTATATATAAGTGTGTTGCTAAAATCTTGTGTAACAGATTGAGTGATGTGCTTGGGGATATTATTTCAAAAACTCAGAGTGCTTTTGTTAAAGAGAGAGACATAGTGGAGAATATACTGATTTGTCAGGACCTCACCAAACTTTATAATAGGAAAGTTTGCTCTCCTAGAGTCATTATGAAGATAGACCTTCAGAAGGCGTATGATTCTGTTGAATGGGAGTTCTTAAGGGGTATGCTGGTGGCTCTTAATTTCCCTCAACAGTTTATTAAGCTGGTGATGGAATGTGTGACTACTCCAACATATTCTTTGGCTCTTAATGGTGAACTGTTTGGCTATTTTCCTGGAAAAAGAGGTTTGAGGCAAGGGGATCCATTATCTCCTTTGTTATTTACAATTTGTATGGAATACTTGTCCAGAATTCTCAACAGGGTGAAGGAGATTGAGGGGTTTAAACATCATCCTTTGTGTAGGAGATTAAACTTAACTCATCTCTGTTTTGCTGATGACCTGTTATTGTTTTGTAGAGGTGATTGGCAGTCTATGGTTATCATGATTAGAGCTTTTAATACTTTTTCAGCTGCTTCAGGTCTGAGAATGAACAAGGGGAAGTCAAATATCTATGGAAATGGGCTGTGTCCAGGAGTTCTGGAGGGGTTCTCAGAGCTATCTTGGATGAAGATTGGTTCCCTTCCATTCTTGTATCTAGGTATGTCTATTTCTGCTAGGAAGCTTTCTGTTCTAGAATGTAATATTCTAGTGGACAGAATTGTGGATAGAATCAGGGGAATGGGGAATAGAAAACTATCTTATGTAGGTAGATTGGTTCTTATTCAGAGTGTGCTTAGTACTCTGCATAACTATTGGGCTCGTATTTTTATACTGCCTTCTAATATTATGCAGAGAATTGAGAGTGTTTGTAGGAGCTATTTGTGGAAAGGAGAAGCAGTCTCTTATTCTCCTGCTTTGGTGGCTTGGGAGACTATTTGTAAACCAAAGATGCAAGGAGGATTAGGGATTAAAGACCTGAGAAGGTGGAACATAGCAGCTATTGGGAAGTATGTTTGGTGGGTGATGCAAAAGAAGGACACTCTCTGGGTCAAATGGGTGCATTCAATTTATATTAAGAACCAGAATTGGGGTGATTATATCCCCCCTCATGGTAGCAGTTGGGCCTGGAGAAGGATATGCAGGGTGAAAGATCAACTCATTTCAGGGTATGTGGGCACTAATTGGCAGGAGGTGAATGGGATGTATTCTATTGCAGCAGGATATAAGTGGCTGGGTAGTGATAGTGCAGCTGTAGAGTGGCATGATTGTGTGTGGAACAAGCTTAGGATGCCCAAGCATAACTTCATTGCTTGGTTGTATGCTCATGGGAGACTCCTAAGAGCAAAAAGGTTGGGTAGGATGAATATTGCAGTGGATTTACATTGTGTGTTATGCAGGGAGGAGACTGAAAGTAGTGAACACCTGTTCTTTCAATGTTCCTATAGTAAGATTGTTTTGAAGCTTGTTAATGAAGCTTTTAAAACAGGCTTCCCTGAGGTCAGTGTGTTGGGTTGGTGGTGCCATGGCAGAAGTAGGACTGAGAGTAGTGTTTATGCTATCATCATAAATGCACTGATTTACCATCTATGGTGGGCTAGGAATTACTGTCGTGTCCATTCCCTTTTGTGGCGTCCTGAAGTCATCCTTAAGAAGATCAAGGAGGAGGTTATGTGGTGTAGAACGAGAAATTGATAGTATTGAGATTAAGTAAGCGGATAACATGTGTTTTAGTAATTGTTGTGAGAGTTGTATGAAAACAAGTTGTAATGGTTGAAAGTGTAATTGGCCTTATGTTTTTTAATGAAATATACTAACATTCTACCAAAAAAAAAAAAAATAAGATCAAACTTAGTAATTAATCGTTAATTTACTAAACTAGTTGAGGTTTTACATATATTTTGATGTAGAGGTAATTAGTTAATTATATTTACAAGGAGTTGTAAAATAAATTAACTAAGCAATTAATTATATAAGATAATTAAGCATATGATTAATAAGTAATTGTGGGACAAATATCAAAAATCAAAATGGACCATAAAAGGCCACATGTGGCCGGTCATAGTAGTAGTGGACGGTGATGATGGTTTCTCTTGTTCATGCTCACAAGTCACATGTGATTATGACATGAATAAATTACCAAAATCATTTCACTCAACACTACACTCCACCACCTTGCATGAGGATTAAACTAAGAAGAAAAATCACCCTACATTTGCATGTATGGGCCGGCCATATTGTCTTTAAATAGGACAATTGTTGTTCAATTTTCTTCTAAATACATTCTTGCTTATTTCTCCTACATCTCTCTACAAACTCATCTTCTCACTAAACTCTCATAATACTAATATTTACTAAGTATTACTAGAGTAGTAATATATACTAATATTAGTAGTATTATATATATCTTATTATCTAGTTAATAATAAGGATAATTAAGCATATGATTAATAAGTATTTGTGGGACAAATATCAAAAATCAAAATTGACCATAAAAGACCACATGTGGCCGATCATAGTAGTAGTGGAGGGTGATGATGGTTGCTCTTGTTCATGCTCACAAGTCACATGTGATTATGACATGAATAGTATACCAAAATCATTTCACTCAGCACTACACTCCACCACCTTGCATGAGGATTAAAATAAGAAGAAAAATCACCTTACATATGCATGTAAGGGCCGACCATATTGTGTTTAAATAGGACAATTGTTGTTCAATTTTCTTCTAAATTCATTCTTGCTTATTTCTCCTACATCTCTCTAAAAACTCATCTTCTCACTAAACTCTCATAATACTAATATTTACTAAGTATTACGAGAGTAGTAATATATACTAATATTAATAGTATTATATCTATCTTATTATCTAGTTAATAATAAGGATAGATTATTTGGTTCATCTTGGTGCAACTTAAAGAAGTTCTTCTACTTTGGAGATTGTTCTAGGATCATCCTTGATTATAGCTCTAGATCAATAAGTAGGAGTTCTTATTGTGCCCTTTTTATTTCCATTTCAATGTGAGGAAATTTCTTCTTTTATATAAATGTCTTTATATTTGCATGCATTGTGACACCCCGCGATTTCGCAGTAAAGTAAACACATAGATTTGCAGCGGAAAATACGAGATTTTAAAAACTTTAAAAGCAAAACCGCGAATGTCACTATGTTACAAAACCAAAACTTAATTTAACAAATCGTTTATACAAATTGTATCTTAAATAAATACAAGGGACATCGATCCCTTTAAAAACACAGTTAAGATAATAAACTAATATAACTATACGCTAAGGGTGGATCGCTGTCAGAACAACGCTCGCTAGCTCACTCGCCACAACCCCATGCAAACACCAATCTGCAACCTGTTCATTCATTAAAAATGAATGCCACAGTCAGTGGGTAGTAACTCAGGGTTCTCCCAGCCATATCACAACAAAACGCACATAAACAAGCATGTAATCATGTGTCATCATGCAAATATATATATCATGCCGGATGTAAGAATAACATTATGATAAAAACAATATACGAGTAAATAAAACCATCATCCATCATCATCATGCAATACAAGACTCGGGGAAGACTCCCCTTGGCAACCATATAGAACACTAAGGGCTTGCATCTCACCATTAGCGACATATGCTTGAGAAGGTTTGGGACTAGACATACAAACCAATCATAGGCATCCGAATCAATCAAGTATATAATCCATCATATGGTCAAACATAAGCCCACACACTCTCACGGTAAATGGCACGCACTAGCATCATGTACATATCAAGTATGATCAAAACACGTCCACGGGATAAACGTTTCCCTAAACCCATACACGATAAACGTTTCGTATATGGAAGACTCTAATCGTCCCGGTAGGACGACAATAATAATGCGGTCCTAGTCTAAACCTGGCCAGACTCTCGGGACAAGACGTGTACCCGATTCGACATGTGGCTAGACGTGCACACATCCAAGACTCGGTCAAACACAGAAGCCGAGTACCCCAAATCCGGCAGTACGGCCAACGGCAGAGGCGGACAAAAGCCGTCTACGACCCCTCTTGAGGGCATGATAAAAGCTTAATAGGTGATTTAAATAAGGCTCAAGTGATCTAATGCTCAATATCAAATAAAGGGATTTTAACGCAGAGTTGTTTGGCAACTTCTAGGTATGATATCATTTTGGAATCTTTAGTAGCATAAAATACCTTTATTTGATTACGATCAAGGAATGAGTCAGTTTTTACCTTTAAATTCTGCACACCAAGGTTAATACTTACCTTGGGTCCAGCAATCAGAGCTTCATACTGAGCTTCATTGTTTGTAGCTTTGAATTCGCAGCTTATGGCTTGTACGATTATGTCCCCTTGTGGCAAATTAAGGACTAACCCTAGGCATGTTCCCTTCATGTTTGTTGCCCAATCAATGTAAAGGACCCATTCTTGGTCCATCTATGGGTTGTCTAGTAATAGTAATTCCTTGGCTAGGGCAGGCTTTAGGTTAGCACTAAAGTCAGCCACAAAGTATGCTAATGCTTGTGATTTGATGGTTGTTCTAGGTTTAAATGTTATGTCGTAGGTGCTAAGTTGGACTGACCATTTGGACATTCCTCCTGACACTTCAGGTTTCCTTAGTACGGATCTAATGGGCAGGTTGGTCCTCGGATAGGGTGAGAGTTAAAGAAAGGACGTAAATTAGTACAAGACATAAACAAAGTTAAAACATATTTTTCAAGTAAACTATACCTCATTTCAGCATCTATGAGACTTTTACTTACGTAGTAGACCGGATGTTAATGTCCATCAACTTTCTTACCAGGACTGCACTTACCGCCGTGTCAGTAACTCATAGGTAAGCTGCTAGGAGTTCTCCTCTACTCGACTTGGCCAGGAGAGGTGAAGATGAGAAGTATGCCTTTAGATCTTGGAAAGTTGCTTCATGTTCATGTTCTCAATAGTACCGTTTGTTTTTTCTGAGTGGATTGTACAAAGTTTTGCACCTCGGAGATGATCTGAAGATGAATTTGTTCAAAGGTGCTACCCTTCCTGTCAATTTTTGTATATCCTTGACAGATTTTGACGATTCAAGTTCTAGGATTGCCTTAATCTGTTAAGGACCTGCTTCTATTCCTCTCTTAGTGACCATGTAGCCTAGGAACTTTACGGCGAATACACCAAAATGGCATTTTGACGGATCTAGATTCATATTATACTCTTCTAATATCTAGAAAGTTGTCATCAAGTCGTTCACATGATCGTCCGCGTTCTTGGACTTGACTACCATGTCATTGATATAAACCTCCATTGTGTCCCTAATATGGTCCTTGAACATAATGTTGACCAGGCGTTAAGGTTGCCTATGCGTTCTTCAAGCCAAAGACATTGTTATGTAGCAGTATATGCCCTTGTTCGTTATGAATGCATTTCTTTCCAGATAAAACGGATGTATTTTGATTTGATTAAACCACTGGAGGCGTCCATGAATGTTAGCATTTCATGTCCAGCTGTTGCATCGACCATTGCGTCAATGCAAGGCAATGGGAAAGGATCTTTCGTGCATGCTTTGTTTAGGTCGGTGTAATCTACACAAACTCTCCCCTTTCCATTTTTCTTTTGCACCATGACGACATTCGGGCGTACATCACTTCCCTGATCATACATGTGACAACCCTCGCGATAGCGGAAATAAAACATAACAAGCATGCAATTTATATAGCGGAATTTACGATATTTTTGAAACTTTTTACATGCCAAAACAAGAGTACGAGGAATGTTAAATAAATACAAACTAAAGTATAACATACTACAAAGAGACGTAGTCTCTCAAAACGTTATCAAACATAAAAGTTGTTTAGGAAACTAGATAAGAACGTCTATGGGGGAATCGTCGAGTCCAACGCTCGCTAGCTCACACCCGAACCCAAAAACAAGCAAAGATCCAGCCAAGCAACATGTACATTCATGAAACATGAACGCCACAGTCAGTGGGGAGTAACTCCAGGTTCTCCCAGCCATATCACAAATAACATACATAAACGGTAATAAACATGTAGAAGTATATATATATATATATATATATATATATATATATATATATATATATATAGGGTTAGGATCCGGTGAGAACCACTAATATAATGAGAACCATGAGAACCTTTACTAAATCTACACCAAATTTTGTTCTGAAAGTTTTGATGGATCATTTACCATTAGTTTAGTTTATTCAATCAAAATATTTGCAGTAAATAAACAAAATTTATTGATTATATTAAAAAATATGTACTTAATGTACATAAATTCAATTAGATAAACTAAAACTACTCTAAATGCATGAAAACGAGCACTAGGTGCATGAAAATTGTTACATGCATTAAAACAATTACTAGGTGCATGAAAATAATGAGCTCTATATGCATGAAAATGAGTACTACGTGCATGAAAATTGTTAGATACATGAAACTGACTACTAGGTGCATGAAAATTAATAAATTCTATTTCGCCTCAATTTCCGTCAGTAGCGTATAATTTTTCGACGAAGAAATATGTTATCTAGCCATAACATTTTACGCCGAACCCAAATATGTTGTTATTTTGAAAAAATAAATTTGGTAAGGCGGAGTTCTCACGGTTCTCATTATCTTAGTGGTTCTCACTAGATCCCAATTCTATATATATATATATATATATATATATATATATATATATATATATATATATATATATATATATATATATATATATATATATATATATATGTGTGTGTGTGTGTGTGTGTGTGTGAATTACGAGAAGTATAAATAAACATTTCAATATATAAAGATATAGGTGTATGAAGTACAAAACTGTAAACATCAGATTATAGACAGACTCGGGGAAGACACCCTTAGGCAACTATATACTCACTAGGGCTTACATCTCACCGTTATTAGCATATACTTGATAAGATAGAGACTCGACATATAAACCATGCCAAGTCATCCAACGGTCACAAATAATCAACATATAAACATCCATCCAAACATACGAATATAGTAACTTAATTTCTCACGGTTAATGACACGCACTAGCACCATGTACATAGCAAGTATGATCAATACACGTCCACGGGATAAACATTTCCCTTAACCATACACGATAAACATTTCGTATATGAAAGACTCATTTCCTCCCGGTAGGACGACGATAATAATACGGTCCTAGTCTAAACCTGGCCAGACTCTCGAAATAAACGTGTTCCGATTCGACATGCGATACACATTTCGCATCCAAGACTCGGTCAAACACAGAAGCCGAGTACCCCAAATTCGGTCACAACTACACGAAAGAGGCGGAAAGAGCACAAGAATCATAATCAAGCGGTACGCTACATGCAATGACACCACCTTGCAAGGATACGTCATTTGACGACCAGGTCGATCAACGCTTTGCGTTCGCCTCCCAACAACGTCGTCATATGCCCACTAAAACATGCATACAAGCATTAAGGGTAAACCTCCTCGTTCCGACATTCCAGTCTAACGAGCAAGGAGGTATAGTCGGGAAATGAGAGTTCATAGCACTCAACGATTTGTGTTCAAATCAAAACATAGGTAAAACCAACTCAAAGGGGGACATATCAAAAACCGTCACAAAAAATGCGATATAAGCGAGTAGGACATCATATATTCTAAACATGAATATTTAATGCTATTACGTAAATTTATACGATACATGAACCGTACAAACTATTATAAGTGAGAGTATAAGGAAAGAAATGGAAAAGGAACACAGGGGGTGCCAGCCGGTCAAGGGGACCGGCCGCCGGCTACCCGGCTGGCATTTCAGCAACATTCGAAAAACATTAAAAATACAGGGATGTCCCAGTCGGTCAGGGGGGCCGGCTGCCAGCTACCCGGCTGGGAACACATGCCAATTGAGAAACAAAAAAAAAAAGAGGGGGATGTCTCAGCCGGTCGGCTGACCGGAAGCCGGTCGGCCGGCTGGGAATTATACAACACCAAAAATAAAAGAAATGCCAATTTCACTTCTGCCGCGTTCCCAGCCAGTCGGCCGGCTGGGACTACATATGCACGAGAATCATCACACAACACCAATAATCATCAATAATCATCAACAACTATCAACAACTATCAACAATCATTCACAATCATTAACAATCACTAACCAACACAAATTCTAACACTACTTGTAATACCCGCAAATGTACCCTATTTTTATAGTGAAAATATTTTACAGATACTTTTCAGCGAAATTAAGTTTTAATTTAGAATTTTATTTTTCGAGTCGAATTTAGAATTTCCGAGTTCGTATTTGGAATTTCTGCGAGTTTTCAAGTAAAACCCGTCTTAAGCCGTCTTTGACTTTCGTTGACTTTTTTCCCTCATATACTCCCTCCTAAACCCTATCTCCCTCACACAAACACAACACAACTCAAACTTTCCTTCTTCTCTAAGAAACCCAAAACCCTTGCTTCCATTTTTGATCCGTCTTAGATTCGTCATAACTCGCTCGTTTCTTGCTCAAATTCTCGTAAGTTCGTCTTATTCTTCCCGTCTTAGCTTCCTTTATCCGTATTGGTAATAAAATTACCGTCTTTCTCGCTTTTTAAAATGTCCGTCTTTCTCAAGGTGAATGATATTCATCTTTTATTATCTAATTGTATGTAGGTGGAGACTAGGAAGGTTTAGAAATCGATTAAAGACGCGAAAAGGTAACGATGAAGGGTTACTCGATATCATTTACGTGTTTTATGTGATTTCTAGGCTAGTAATCGTATGTAGATTATGGTTAGTATGCTTAGGGATTTTATTATTGATGATGGATGTTGTTTGTTGAGAATTGATATGAGAAATGATATGAGAAGTGATGATTTATGATAATAGTTGATGATGGTTGAGTTTAGAGCAAATTGGAGTTGTCTAGACTCAAGTCACGGTCGTGAGACTCAAGTCACGGGCGTGAAATAGTGGCTGATCTTTTACCCTTGCGTAACAGAGTGTTTCACGGGCGTGAAATACAAGTCACGGTCATGACTTGTGCAGTTTCACTGCACTGACCCCTTTTTGTAAAATGATCATATCTATTTCGTTACTTGCTTGTTTTGGGCTTGTGACATCCCGTTGGAACCGTAAGAGGATAAGCTATCACCTCCATTTTAAATTTCTGCATTTTCATGTCTATAACTCTAGTTATGACCATTTGAAGTGGACCTTTGTTTTCGTTGGTTTCCAAACAACGTTGTTTTGGAGAGGTGATCTATGTTTTTATTCATTATGCTTCAAAAACTTGTTCTAATGTTTATGTATCATGTATTGATTCATTTTTATCATAGTTAAGTTTATATAATTCCGTATTCATATGTTTTGTGACGGTTTTTGGTATGTCCTACTTTGAGTCGGTTTTTACAAATGATACGGTTTGAGCACTATTTTGTCTTGTGCTTTGTACTCTCATTCCCTTGGCTACCTCCACGTTCGTAAGGCTGGAAT
>JAIUZE010006548.1:0-12854 GCA_022085475.1 Heliosperma pusillum | reverse complement strand
GTTTGCCTTTGGTGGAATTTTCTTATAACAACAGTTATCATGCTTCTATCAAGATATCACCATACGAGGCCTTATACGGTAGGAAATGCCGTAGTCCTGTTTGTTGGGATCAAGTACAAGATGATCATATGTTGAGTCCCGACATTGTTACTGAAACGATCGATCAAGTTCACGTCATTCGTGAACGAATGAAAGCCGCTCAAGATAGACAGAAATCCTATGCCGATGTTCGTCGTGCGACCCAACTTGAGTTTGATGTTGATGATCGGGTATTCCTTAAAGTATCACCTATGAAGGGAGTGAAACGGTTTGGAGTGAAAGGGAAGTTGAGTCCTAAATATATTGGACCGTTTCGTGTGCTTCAAAGAGTTGGTCCTGTTGCTTATCGTCTGGAATTGCCTCCGAACTTGAGCAAAGTTCATGATGTGTTCCATGTTTCGCAATTGAAGAAGTATATCAGTGATACGAGTCATATTATTCAAGAAGAAGTGTTGGACTTGGAACCTAATTTGGCTTTGGAAGAAAGGCCGATTCGTATACTTGAAAGGGCTAACAAACAACTACGAAACAAGGTGGTGCCTTTAGTTCGTATCCTTTGGCGTTGTGGAAACGTCGAATCAGAAACTTGGGAACCCGAAGCTAAAATATTAGCTAAATATCCCGAGCTCGTTGCTTGAGGTAAATTTCCTTCTTTCTTTCTTTCCTATTTCTATTCGATCTATTCTTTCGAAGATTCCGTTCTTTCTATCGATATTCCTAACTGCTGACGAGAACCTGCCGTTCCGTAGATAAGACCCCGTATTTTATTACAAATATATTTTAACAATTTTGAAAAAGACCTACATATATGTTACGTTCCTTCTTCTAAGTTTCGAGGACGAAACTTTTTAAAAGGAGGGGTGATTGTAACAACCCGAAAAGTACCCAATTTGTTTAAGCAATAGCTTATGAATACTTTTCAGTAGAACTTAAGTTTTTAATATAGGAATTTTTGTTCCGAGTGGTATTTTGAAATTCCGCGTTCGTATTTGGAACTTTTGAGAGATTTCATGAAAAGACCGTTTTTGGTCATCTTTGACTTTTCTTGACTTTTAAACCGTCTTTGACTTTTTCTTGACTTTTTAAAGTCGTCATTGACTTTTTATTGATTTTAAGTCGTCATAAACTTTTCTTGACTTTTAAGTCAGTTAGACTTTTCCCGACTTGTTAGCGGATTTTGACTTTAGTTGACTTTCCGACTCGTTGCGATTTGAAGACCGAAATTTTATTTAAAAAATTAATATTTTTGATTTATTTTTATTTAGATTTATTAAGATTTATCATAATTTAATATAATTATTTTGAATTTATTCGGAAATTAAAGAATAACGTTTACGGTTTAACCGAACGTCATTTAACTATTCCCGACTCATCGTAAAGCGCGAAACAAAATCGAAACTCGACTTTGGCATGAGTCACACGCGCGTGTCATCGCTTTCCACTCACAACTAGATATTTTATTTGTTTTGAATAAACTAATAATAATATCTAGATATTTTTCTACTTTATCGATCCGTCAACGGAGATTACGCAAATCGAGCAAAAACAGACCCGACAAGCACAAGACCACACGGCTCATTTTCCTCTCTAATAGCCCTTGATATTTTCATTACTTTTGATTACAATATCATAATATCTAGATAACTATTTACTTTATCGATCAATTAACGAAAATTACGCAAAACGCTCGAAATCAGACCGATCCTTCACCATACCACACGGCTCAAAAAGTCCTCTAATAGCCTTGATATTTTCATTTCTTTTGATTATTAATAACATAATATCTTGATATTTGGTGTAATTAACTTTATCGTTAATTATATTAAATCGTTTACTGTAAAATAATTATTAAACGCGAGTCAATTACGGAACAACAATTTCAGAACTCGACACCTTTATTGGTCTATAATTACACGGCACACACACACCCCACTTTACTCACAAACAACTTTTCATTTTACAACAAATCAAAATAAGATCAAAACATCACTTTATTAAATCGTTCTGCGTGTTCTTCGTTGTTCATCTTATGTTCTTCATCGTTCTTGAGCAAAACCTCCATAAATCCTTCATTTCTTAATTAAATCCTTCCTAATTTATATTTCTAGGATCTCCTCTTTGCTCTCCATCTTCTAGTACGGTTTATTTTCAATTCCGTCAAGATCGTTTTCAACATTTAATTATGGAAAATTAAGTTTAAGTTCTAATAATTGTTTTCTTGTTATTTCTTATAGGGGAAGAGTTTGAAGACGAATTTGGAGACTCTTATATTTTGGGTGAAGACTAGTAGAAGGGTTTCTTAATTATTACTTCTTATTATTTTTGTGCTAAGTGATTTTGGCTAGCTAAGGTAACAATTCCGATTTACTCGACGAATTAATGTCACATAGCCTTTAGGTTTAGTTTATGTTCATGTTATGGTTATTTAGGATTTGAGTTAGTAATATAGCCTTTAGTTTTATTTATTTGGATTTTGGTTCATCTTTATTTTGGTTCATGTTTTTATGATTTATGGATTTTTAGTTAGTAATATGTTAAGTAGTAATTATTATGTTGTTTTATGATTTTTGATGATTTTTATATTGTATGGAATTTTTATGTTGTTTTATGATTCTTGATGATTTTTATGTTTTATGGAATTTTTATGATGAATTATTGTTCTTGATGATTTTTAAGTTGTAGGAAATTTTTATGATGATTTATTATTCTTGAAGAATTTTAATGATTTTTACTAAATTATGATTTTTATGTTGTTTATGAAATTTTAACAAGTTTAGTGTTCTTGAAGAATTTTAATGATTTTTACTAAGTTATGATTTTTATGTTGTTTTAGTGTTCTTGACAAATTTTGATGATTTTTAATAATAATGATTGTTGTAAGGATGGATGTTAAAATGGGTGTTTGTTGATTAAAAACAAGTTTGGAATTTATTTGGTGGGGTTGATGATTGAACCGAGGAGAAGGCAAGAACCGGGTCCAAACCAGACCGGTCCAGGCCGGTTCAGACCCGGTCTGGGTTGGTCCATGGTGGGTCCGGGTTTTGGTCTTTGGTTTGTGTCGATGTTGATTGATTGGTTGTTGTTTTGACGGGTTTTAATTATGTTAAGCATGCGGGGAAATATTAGGAAACGGTTTTTAGTAAAATCGAATCAAAGGCCAAAACAGCCCAATTCTGTCCGTAAGGGCCAAAACAGGCCCATGTGGGTCCGGCCCAATTCAGCCCGTGGGTCCCACCTTGGGACTCGTGTCGGTTTTTGAGTTATCGTCATTTTTATCGTGTTTTGTAATATTTAGCAAGGGGGATATTAATAAGTAAAATATTTAATAAAAAGGTTTTCATAAAATTTATTATTTCTCACATGTTAGAACTTATATACGAGATTAGTGTACGGTGAAATTAGTTTACGTTGAAATCATTTAAGTCAAGCGGGTTTTGGGTATAATATGATAATTCACATGTTAGAAGTAGTAATAAAATAACATGTAATGAATATTTTGATTTTATGTCTATGTGATAAAGACTCTGCTTCTAGCCGGTTTGATCCAACGGGTTTGGTCAAACTAAGATCTAGTCAGCCCCGATTTGACTGATGACCCTTCGCGGGACTCGGGTCGGGGATTTGTCTTCAAGTATGGTTGTATTTAATTAATGAATTAGCCTTAGTAGATATGAGGCGATATGATATTTGATTATTATTAATATGCCATTAGTCACATGATAGGAAGTTTCTTCTCGTGACTGTTTGATTGTATGTGATATGTCGTGTTGACTAAGTACCCATAGAGAATTATGGATTATGGCGTCTTGACCATTCTTAATTCTACTGAGTACTTGGACCATGTACATTGATAGGCCCGTACTATCTTTACCGAGCATACGGAGTTTGCCGCTTGATAGCTTTTGTGCCTCGGCTTGGTGGGTTTATATCCAAGTCGGGGCATGGTTGCCTAATCCGTTTTGGGGTTGGAACCAGCTTAAGTACTAGCCATCTCTGCTTAGGGGGTCGCCTAGTAGAGTTTCTCATTGACGGTTATGTCATGGGACGGGGAACGGAATAGCTGTTGTCGCTAGGTCTGATCAGTCTAGGACTAGGATGTTTTCCTACCTTGTGGTATAGCCTCGAGTTACAGAAGTCTTCTATCGACTGTTCTAAGAACTTATGCCTGTTTGTAGAAGTATTGGTCTTTCATTTTTGTATGATTCTATGAGTTCTAGAAGGTGAGATGCAAGCCGGCTAGGATTGATAGAGTTTGGATTAACGGTTGTTAACTGATTCACATGATTACGTTTTGATTAGGGTTTGAGTGTATCAGGGCCATGTTACTTGGTAACCTCTGAGCCAGCATACCAGCTTCCCTACCTCGAGTTATATTTTATTATCGAATTCACATGATAGCTTTCATATGCTAGGTTATATGTTAGTTAACTGTTTCATAACATGAAAAGCATATCATATATGTTAAGGTTTTGTATTTTCCATATACATTGCTTTTATGTTTTCATGTTTCATTAAACTCGACATTTCGTGGCTGGGAGAACTCGGAGTTACTCCCCACTGACTGTGGCTTCCGTGTTTATATTTAATGCGGTCGAACAGGTGGTGAATGCATATTTGGGGTACATGGACGAGCTAGCGAGCGAAGTATTTACCTTGGACCTATATTCGGTTCATAGTTTGTATATTATTGTACACTCTTTTATTTCCGTATTTATACGGGAGATATGTCTCCCGTCTTGTAGATTTCTTTTGTATAATAGTATTTCCGTTTTGTAATGACCTTTTTTATGTTATGACACCTTCGTTATGTATCATTATATTTCGTTTATGTATTTAAATAATTTTTTTTCTTTCCGCAAATTTGAGGGTGTCACATTAACTCCCACTGAACTTCATGTCTATACATGATTTTTCGACAATTCGAGTGAAAATCTTCTTATATCTCATAATAGAAAAGATCATCATAACCTCTAGGTAGATACCTTAGGCTTGTGTCTTGTACACATCCTATTCCAAATCCCTATTTGGACATGTGGTTTTGTTGTGTATCTTGTACACACCTACTATGAGGTATTTTAGTGATGATATGGATCTAAGCATAGTTACACATTAACTTAGCTTTTGTAGACATTTTCATGTCTATCCATGCAACAATAATTGGACACCTCCAAATAAAACATCTTCCTGTTTATAGAATGATTTATTGGACAACTCCAATTATATCATTCCATTGCATAAATTCCATTTAGTTTCATAAGTCTCTTATGTTAGAAAATTGAATTTTAAAATTTCTAGGGTACTTCCACTTCATAGATCATAATCCTATTATTTCAAGAACATTTTCTTTTGGTCTCGTCACTAGTCTAAGGATTTACCTAAGAACGCTTTCTTTTGGTCTCCTCACTAGTCTTGAGTCTAACCTAAGAACATTTTCTTTTGGTTTACTCACTAGTTCCTAACTAGTTTTACACTGTGGCTTATTTTCTCCCACTCTATCTTTAGAAAAATACAACTATTTTCTTTAAAGATAGCCTTATGAGCCACAAACAATTTTGTACTCATACTCGTGAGGGAGGTAGAAGTATCATAACACGACCTTAAGTGATCTACTAAAGACTTTATTGTAAAGACATCGAATCTTAGCTTTGAGATAGACTAGTTCTATAAGCCAAAGAGGTGAACTCATATTCATGTCATTTACAATCTTTATAAGTGGTGTAGTCAATTGGTTTGGTAGATTCTCTATTTTGAGTTCAATAACTCAATTTGACTTAACAATATTGTTAAAGCGGACGTTATATTAAAAATGGTTAAAAACCGTTGTTATATTAAAAAGCGGACGGTTAAAAACTCAATTTGACTTAACAATATTGAGTTCAATAACTCAATCTTTATAAGTGGTGTTCCCATTTGGTTTGGTCTATGACAATGGTTAAAAACCGTTGTTATATTAAAAAGCGGACGTTGTTAAAGCCTCCGTTGTTAAAGGTATTAACAACGGTTCATATTTAATGAAAAAACCGTTGTGAATATTATTAACAACGGTAAAAAGTCGTCGTTATTACTAGCCAACCGTTGTTAAAACGTGTGAATAATTTTGGTGGGAAAGATACAACAACGGTTGTGTTAAAAGAAACCGTTGTTAAACGTGTGTGTAGTTTTGGTGGGAAAGATTATAACAACGCTTAAGTTTTTCAAACCCGTTGTGAATAGAGTTAATTACAACGGAGTATACTAAGAAAGCCGCTTGTGGAAAGTTTTAATAACAACAGGTATATCAGACCAAACCGTTGTTAAAAGTATGATTAGTTTTGGTGGGAAATATGTAACAACGCTTTTAATGAATTTTAAAAAAACCGTTGTTATTGCTTTTCTTATTGTTTTTGAAAAAATTGTAATTTGTTCCCCTGCCAGTGAAAATCCTGCATAAAATCAGCAGCAGTAGCAGCACGCATAAACCTCTTTCAGCAGCAGCAAAATGATATATATATGTATATATAAATCAGCAGCAGCAAATTGATATATACAACCAAAATGATCTCCTTCAGAGCAATTCATACTTGCAATTTGCTCTAATGACTTCTACAAATTAAAGTTCCCTATCTGCTTCCAAAATAATCTAAGTTTTATTTATTCTTCCTTAAAATAATGTTCAAGGACGTATTTGCCCCACAAGTCCCTTACCTCGTCTATATGTTGCTTTTTGTACTCAGAGACATGTGGCGTGGTGATTGCATACTGCAGATAAAACAAATAAAAGACATCGATCAATAGGGTAACAGCAGTAGGCATACATAGCAACATCATATATAGCAGCAAAGATATCAGTTCTAATGAAAAAGAGTATTAGCTACATTAAACTACTAACTCTTTCTGAAATGAGGATATATCTTCGCCTAATAATCTCCAACATGAAACGACAAACGTAGTATCCACATTGTATGCTATCCGGCTGTTTAGGGACCTATTATTACATAAAAAATGAAGAGACGAGAAGGCAATTACCAATTAGTTTAATGCGTAACTAAAAAAGACAGATGTCATGCACTTAATTAAGGTATTAAAAAGCGCACGTACCCCTGTTATCGTAGTAAAAGTAGGGCCATCATCAGAATCTTCCGTAGGTTGATCGTCGTTAGCTCTTTTCTTCTCAAAGGCCCTTTAAAAAAAAGAGGCAGAATGTCACATAAATATATATGTGTAGTAGTGAAAATAATAATAATTGAAACTTAATATTATTTGCCAAATCAGTATTATAAACTTACTTAATAATCAACTTCTTAAAGGTCTCGGATGGTTGTTTATGCAAAGAGTCCAACCAAAAGACTTTCTTCTTGGTCGGCATGATCGCTGCTAGCACCTAATATCTCCTAGATCGAGAGACATATCATTATTAACAAGCACAACATCATAACCAAATATATAAAAATGCAATTGTGTTTGGAATCGTAATATTAATTATATATTACCCGACTTCATTATAAGGGGCAAGAATGAGCTTTTTGTTTTTCGCCAATCCTGAGCAAAATAATCTATACGTTCTTCATACTAAATAATCACGATATGCATAGATAAAAGATAAGGGCACATGAATCCGTATAGATCAGATCAAGTGGACTCTTGGTCTCGGGGATCACAACCGATTTCAAGAACCTACATGACGGTTTTAATTCCGATATTAGAAACACTATATCTTAGTCAGAATATTAGAATATTGCATGATTTAGTTTATTAAGAAACTTACTTCATCCAAACATATAGGTGTTGGACATCAATCTCGTCAAGGCCAGCCCAAATGGCTAGAATTTCCCATGACAGAATTGCTTGATGTTCTTTCCCTACAATATCATCCTCGACCGAAATAATTATTAATTGCTAGCTTGCTATGCGAACACCAGCCTCCTTATAAAGGTCCATCATCGTCATCGTTCGTACTTTTTCCATGAAAACGTTCCCAGTATAATTAGTACGGGATAGACTCCTGACCTCTTTCAGCTCAGGGAAATGATGCGGTTTTCCTTTTGTGCTACCTGTCACAACATCCTACATGTGGCTAACTAAATTAAGTTGCTCTTTCAATGATGAGGCAATAGTAGAAATAAAAATATAAAGAGAGTTAATTAAATACCTCATCAAGTTGTTGTTTCGACGAGGTAGTAGAAAGATTGTCTATCGAGTTAGTCTTATCCATGTTTTTTGTTACCTACAAAACAAAAATATAACATATAAATTTCACTAATTATGTAGGTGATGAACAAAGACAAAAGGCTGGTTAGATGTATTTTTCTAACCCCGGCTACATTCTGTTGAGTTTTACGCTCACGAGCCAGGTAAACGTGCTTATTAGGCCATTGGACAAAACACTGAACCGCATCTGCCAGAATTTGTAGGTCGTCACGGACTGGGACGGGCAATTTAAGGGTTTCATAGCCCTTCGCGGCTTGCTCTATCTCCACTTTTCTATGATTCGGCAAGAGTGGTACGCCATGAACCAAGATGGTTTCCGCTGATTTGCTGGGCATTATGTCTACAAAACCCCGGGCAACACGAACCACTTTCTCGGATGAAGGGTCGGTGAGAATAACTACCCTCTTTTTTATGGCCTGTAGAATACACATTATTAATTAAATACCAAAATATAATAGATATCATAAATGATCTACATATCTATTACAGACTTCATGCATACCTTGCCAAAAACTGGCCCCTCATTTGAAGGTGATAGGTCATCCGTCTTCTCAGCTGCCATCTCAAGTTGCACGACCTCATTATTGTCATCCGTCTTCTCAGCCGGCTCCTCAAGTTGCGTCCCCTTTTCAGAGTCATATAACTAATAAAATTAACCAATCAAAAGCATGGCTGCTGGAAAGAACAAATGCAGAAAAAAAAATGGTTAAGTCATATTTACCTTATCGGCTTGAGGTATCAAAACCTCAGCAGCATTAGGTATCTCACCCGTCTTCTCAGCCGTCCCCTCAAGTTGCGTCCTCTTTTCAGACTCATTCACCTAATAAAATTAACCAATCAAGGCATGGCTGCTGGAAAGAACAAATGCAGAAAAAAAAGTCATATTTACCTTATCGGCTTGAGGTATTAAAACCTCAGCAGCACTAGGTACCTCACCCGTCTTCTCAGCCGTCTCCTCATGTATTGCCAAGGTAGTAGTGTCTGCCTCTTGACCAATCTGTTGCACTACCTCACCCTTTTTAATGACATCCTCCATCATCTTCAATTCTTCTTCGGAAGGCTTGCCTCCAGAATTCATTTTTAGTATCACGGAGGCCAATAACTGAACCTGCACGCAAAAAAATGTAGAATCAACATTTTGTTAAAACAATAACATGTGAATTTTAAATGACAATATAAAATGGTACCATGTCAGCCTTCCCCTTATTTTTCTTCATCTTTTTCGGGCTAGTTGTCCCATAATATTTCGTGACTCTGACATGTAATGGGACGCCCCTCAATCGACCTGGATGCTCGGGTCGGCCGATCGCTCTAGCAAGAACGTCGTCACGACCACTCGGAGTGAATTTTCCTTCCGCAACATCCTTCAGAACATTCTCCTATAATATATTAAATAAACTTAATTTTATTTTTGTTACTAAAATACATAGATATTCTAATAACATCAAATTGAGTCGTGTCATTTAGGGTAATTTAGTCACTTATTAATGTTAATTTATGGGTCTTTAGTACTCCTTTTGTATTAAGTACTTCTCTTAGTCTTTTGTTGTAATTTTATTTAATTAGATTATTTTGGAAGGTGATTGATGTTAAGCATTTAAATGTATGCCAATAAGGTGCACATTTGTGAGGTTTTGGTTGTTGTGTGTTATTTTGGAAGCATTGGCATGCAAAAACAAGACCAAAAATGAAGATTTGAAGTATCGATTTTCCAAGGGTCAACTTCAAACGGGTATATCTTGAGTTCTAGAGCTCGTATCGATGTAAGATTAAGTGGAGGTGATAGCTTATCCACTTAGCTTTCCAACGGTAGGTCGCACGCCCCAAATGACCAAGAAACGAGAGAGATATGGCTCTCGCAAAAACAGGCTGAAACGCTGACCGCGCCACACGACGCTGCCGGCGTCCTGTGACGCCGTCAGCGTCCACCGGCGCTGCCAGCGTCCGACACTGCTGGTACGCGACTATTTTTCCTCATTCTTGTTTTTTGAAGCCCATTTCTCAAGGCCCCTAGGTTTCCGAGAGGGTAGGGTATTAAAGAGCAACAAAAGAAAAGAGAGAGGGGAAGAACACAACACATACTCTCATAAAATTAATTGAATCTCATACTTTGTTTTTCATCTTTTGGCTATCTTTTAGTTGAACTTATTATTATTTGGGTTGTAATTTATTAGTAATGGAAGGCTAATTCTTCAAATACTTGGTGTAATTTGAACAAGTTCACACCTTTAGTATTGTAAAACTCTTTGAATCTCTTCCTCTTTAGTTAATACCAATTTTCTCATCTTTATTTTCCATTGTTGAATGAATTATTGTTGAGACTAACCTTTAGTATATGTTGATGACTTAATCATTTCTGGCAACAATTTACAAGCTCTATCAATTTTCAAGGAATATTTGCACTCGTGCTTTCATATGAAAGATCTGGGCGAATTAAAGTACTTCTTGGGCATTGAAGTGGCGCGAAATTCTGACGGCTTATTTTTATGTCAACGTAAGTACGCACTCGATATCATTTCCGAAGTTGGTCTCACTGGGTGCAAGCCGGCACCAACTCCCCTTGAACAACACCACAAACTCGGTTCCTCGACAAGTTCGCTACTGGAGGATGCCGCGCCGTATCGTCGTCTTGTTGGCCGATTGGTTTACCTTGCTGTCACTAGACCGGACCTATCCTACACGGTACATATTCTATCCCAATTTATGAGTAGTCCTCGTATCGATCATTGGAACGCTGCTTTGCGCACAGTTCGGTACTTGAAGGGTACCCCTGGTCAAGGAATTCTCTTGAGTACCCGTACCCCCTTGACGTTGTCTGGATGGTGTGATTCGGATTGGAGTGCGTGTCCGATCACTCGTCGTTCTCTTACCGGGTGGCTTGTTTTTCTTGGGTCCTCTCCTATCTCATGGATAACCAAGAAGCAACCCACTGTTTCTTTGTCATTTGCTGAAGCCGAGTACCGTTCCCTTGCGGCCATCACTTGTGAGATAAAGTTGTGACACCCTCAAATTTGCGGAAAGAAAAAAAATAATTTAAATACATAACGAAGGGTGTCATAAATAAAAAGGTTCATTACAAAAGAAAATTTATATTATACATAAGAATTATACAAGACGGGAGACATATCTCCCGTATAAATACGGAAATAAAAGAGTGTATAATAATATACAATCTAAGAACCGAATATAGGTCCAAGGTAAATACTTCGCTCGCTAGCTCGTCAATGTACCCAAATGTATGCATTCACCACCTGTTCGACCGCATTAAATATAAACACGGAAGCCACAGTCAGTGGGGAGTAACTCCGAGTCCTCCCAGCCACGAAATGTCGAGTTTAATGAAACATGAATAACATAAAAGCAATGTATATGGAAAATACAAAACCTTAACATATATGATATGCTTTTCATGTTATGAAACAGATAACTAACAAATAACCTAGCATGTGAAAGCTATCATGTGAAACCGATAATAAACTATAACTCGAGGTAGGGAAGCTGGTATGCTAGCTCAGAGGTTCCTCTCAGAAACATGGCCGTGATACACTCAAACCCTAATCAACACGTAATCATGTGAATCAGTTAACAATCGGTAATCCAAACTCTATCAATCCTAGCCGGCTTGCATCTCACCTTCTAGAACTCATAGAATCATACATACATGAAAGACCAATAATTCTACAAACAGGCATAAGTTCTTAGAACCGTCAATAGTCGACTTCTGTAACTCGAGGCTATACCACAAGGTAGGAAAACATCCTAGTCCTAGACTGATCAGACCTAGGGACAACAGCTATTCCATTCCCCGTCTCATGACATAACCGTACACAAGAAACTCTGCTAGGCGACCCCCTAAGCAGAGATGGCTAGTACTTAAGCTGGCTCCCTTCCCAAAGCGGAACTATTAGGATGCCATGCCCCGACTTGGGGATAAGCCCCCCAGGCCCGGGACACAAACGCTATCAGTGGCGAACATATACTCGTTAAAGATAGTACGTGCCTATCAATGTCATGGTCCAAGCTACTCATTTCGAATTAGAATGGTCAAGACGCCATATCCTCATAATTCTCTATGGGTACTTAGTCAACACGACACCAACCATATAATAAAACAGTCACGGGAAAAACATCCTATCAGTGATAATTGCCAAGCAATCATATTCAAATATCATATCGCCTCTTATCTACTAAGGCTCATTCATTCATTAAATAAAACCTTACTTGAAGACAAATCCCCGACCCGAGTCCCGCGACGGGTCATCAGTCAAAACGGGGCTGACTAGATCTTAGTGTGACCAAACCCGTTTGGTCAAACCGGCTAGAAACAGAGTCTTTATCACATAGACATAAAATCAACATATTCATTACATGTTATATTATTAAAACTTCTAACATGTGAATTATTACATTTTACGTAACCCCCCGCTTGACTTAAAGGATATAAATTTAAACTACGATCTAGTCTTATAATTTCTAACATGTGAGAAATAATAATTTTATGAAAAACCTTTTTAATTAAATATTTTACTTATTAATATTTCCCACTTGCTAAATATTACAAAACACGATAAATTAACACCAAACTCAAAAAAAACCGTCACAAGTCCAAAGTGGGACCCACGGCTGAT
>JAIUZE010006547.1:0-32139 GCA_022085475.1 Heliosperma pusillum | reverse complement strand
AAATATCGTATCCAAAAGTCATCCATAGCAAGCAACCTGTTCATCCATGAAAAACATGAATGCCACAGTCAGTGGGGAGTAACTCCGGGTTCTCCCAGCCATATTACATCAAACGTACACATAAGGTAATACGAAAGTAAAGCATGCATATATATACATATCCATGTGAGTTACGATAAAAATAGATAGGCAATACAAGATATAATGATAAGATCATGTGGAAATCAAATCCGTAACCATCATGTTATTCAACGACTCGGGAAAGACACTCTTAGGCAATCGAATACGCTCACTAGGGCTTGCATCTCACCGTTAGCGGTATAAGATTGATAAGATTGATACTCGACAGACAAACCAGTCAAGTCATGCGATAATCACATTAAATCCAACATATTATCATCCATTCACGAACCACGACATGACGGTGTCCAATCATGCAATGACCATGAACAAGATCATGAAATCACGCATTCAAAGAACGACACAAGACGACCTTCTCTCACGGTAAATGAAACGCACTAGCACCGTGTACATGGCAAGTATGATTAACCGGCATCCAGGGATAAACATTCCCTGCACTATACAGATCAACATTTCGGATTGTAGACAATTTTCCTCCTGGTAGAACGACATATACAAATGACCCGGTCCTAGTCTAAATCTGGCCAGAATCCCGAAATCACGTTTCCGGTTCGACATGCGAAAAACGTTTCGCATCCAAGACTCGGTCTCACACATGACGCCGAGTACCCCAAATTCGGTAGATCAATTCACGAAAGAGGCGGAAAAAGAGCTCAAGCCTCATAACATGCGGTACGCTACATGCAAATAACACCACCTCGCAAGTACACAACATTTGACGGCCGGGGCGAACAACGCATAGCGTTCAACTCCCAACAACGTCGCCGTATGCCCACTAACACATGCATTTAAGCAGTAGGATACCTCTCCGTTCCGACATTCCAGCCTTACGAACGGGAAGGTAGCCAAGGGAATGAGAATACAAAGCACAAGACAAAATAGTGCTCAAACCGACTCACTTGTAAAAACCGACTCAAAGTGGGAACATATCGAAAACCGTCACAAAGCATGTGATACATGCGAAAGAGATATCATATAACCAAAACATGAATATTATAAGACCTTACGTAAAATTTCACGGTAAACGGATCATGCGAACTATTATAAATTACGAGTTTTAGAAGTTAAAAGAAAAATATACAGCCGTGTTCCAGGCCGGGCAGGAGACCGGCGGCCGGTTGGCCGGCTCAGAACACAGGCAAAATCCCAAAAACAGAGAAAAGGGGGTCTGGGCCGGTCAGTCGACCGGCGGCCGGTCGACCGGCACAGACAATCACACCAAACTCAAAACTTCAATACTGATGTGTTCCAGGCCGGTGGGTTGACCGGTGGCCGGTTGGCCGGCCTGGAGCACCACTTCATACAAATTCTCAATTTCCAAAGGGGTTTCTGATGTGTTCCCCGCCGGTGGTCAGACCGGCGGCCGGTCGACCGGCTGGGATCACTTCTTCACCCGAGAGCTTCCAAAGCTCAACCAATTCATTTCAAAACTCAATTATACTTCCAATAATCATCAACAATCAACATATATCATCAATAATCATCATATAACATCATTCATTAATCATAGCATGGTATCTAAACTTCCTAATCGTAATCTAATACGATTTTCTAGCATATAAACATGTAAAACACGTAAGTAATACCGAGTAACCCTTCACCGTTACCTTTGAGCGTCTCTAATGATCGTCAAGCTCCTCTTCTATAAGGAAATAGTCTTTGTCGGGATCTTGGAGGTCGCCACCTACAATTAGATCGCAAAAAGATGAATAAAGTTCATCTTGAGAAAGACGGAATGCTTAAAAAGCGAGAAAGACGATAATTTTATTATCAATACGGATAGAGGAAGGTACGGGAGGAAGAATAAGATAAACTTACGTAAATTCTATCGAGTAACGAAGAAACTACGCCAATTCTAAGCTTGAAATCAAAGAGGGAAAAAGATGAGCTTTCTTAATGGAGAAGAAAGGGGTTTGTGTGTTTGATTTGTGTTTAATGAAGAATTAGGTTAAGGAAGGAGTAGTGTGAGTTGTGTAGGAAAAGTCAAAGACGATTTCCAAAGTCCAGAAAAGTCAAACTAGACTTAAGACGGCTTTTTCATGAAATCTCGCAGAATTTCCAAATACGAACTCGGAAATTCTAAATTCGACTCGGAACTTAAAATTATAATTTAAAACTTAAAATTACTGAAAAGATTTCGTAAAATATTTCTACTAGAAAAATAGGGTACATTTCCGGGTGTTACAACGTATTCAGGAATTACGATGCATATGAATATCTTTTATCTGCATTTTTTTTTAATTTATGGAAATCAAATTATTATTATTATACTGTAATTTTTATGCATTTCAAGTCATCAATAATAATTTGTCGAGACGATTTTACGCTAATTTTTTTAAAAAAGAATCAAACAAATTGAACCAAGAAAAAAATCATTTTGTTAACATAATTATGTTAAACATAATACATAAAATTTTTGTCAGTAATTTGTATAAAGTAATGAGGACCACTTTCAACCCACTTCCAGTTTTAATTCATTTTCATGTTCGTTTGAAGATCATGATGAACATTATTCACATACAAATTTTCCAAATAAACATCCAACTTTATAATAATGAAGTTATATATATTTAATTACATTGATGTGTCCAAAAATACGAAAATGTAGTTAATTATTAAATGACCTGAAACGAGATAATTAGAAAAGTATGTGCCTAAAAATATAATACATTTTTTGTACTTAAAATATACATCAGTAATATTTAAACTACTAATATCGAAAAAAAATGACTCAAAACAACGAAAAAACGAGGAAAATAACCTCCACACGGGTTTGGGTTAAGGTTGAATGACTCGTTTATGTAAGTGAGTCGACACGAACAAGACACAAAATTTAATTGGGTCGGGTTTGAGTTGAGCTCTTAAAACACGAACTGGACACGAATGATCTATTTATTAAAATAATTCTAATTTTTATTGTTCTTCCATTAAATAAATTTATTTACATTTTCCAAATATTGACATAACACGAAACCTGGCACGAACCCAATACGGAATTTATATGACTTGATGACGTATTAATGTTTTGATATCAGTTGTACCTATTTTATCATATAAGGTAAGATTTGTAACCATTTTTTTATTAGTATCCAATTTTATGGTATGCATACACCTTTTATTACTTTTTGTATCATTTTTCGATTAATTTATATTTAGTCTCTCAATAAGTAAAATGAGGACATTTTACACTAATTTAGTGTAAATGCGCCTTACACAAGACTTACTGTTTTTAAAATATATTTGGCTAATTTCATAAATTTCACCCAATTATATTATGTATATTAATAATATCTTTACTATTTTTATTTCATAAAAACATCCCGTGCAATTTTTCACGGGGTTAAAACTTGTATATGTGTATACACTTGTAACTTTAAAATTCACCCTCTTAGTTGTAGACTTGTAAAGGACTTGTAGAATATATAAGAAAATGTATAGGCCATCACCAGGCTTAACCAAATAACCATTATGAGCATTAACCAATATTCATTGCTCAAACGTTTCAAAATGAGTCAATGCTAAACATAAATTTGCCAAGTTAATGGTAGTATTAACATCCCCATTAAACCACTATTATTGTAACAACCCGGGTTTTTAAAACAAAAAGAAATACCTTAATAATAAATAATCCATCAGAGTACAAAGATGAATAGGGTCTAGGTGGCGGAAACACCTGACCAATCCGGATCGATACTCAAATCCAAAACTAAACTAACACATTATTGATAATCCTTAACTTAAATAAATTCCTAAATAAATTATTCTTCTTGCCACAAGTCTCTCCAGCTAGCACAACATCCAGACAAGCAGCAACCAATTCAACCTGAGAATGGGGGTCGACAATCAGTCGGGAGTAACTAGATGCTCTCCCAGTCATGTTTACAACAGGCTGAATTAATAACAATCTATAGCAACTGAAAGTAATCATAAATGACATGTGAAGCAATCTATACAGTATGACGTACATTCGAACTTACCAAGACTGAACGAAACCTACATGAATGCAATCCTGCAGACCTAGACCATATGCAACCACTAGACCATGAATACATTCAATACCCAAAGTAGCACACGATCCACAGCAACGTAAGGCACAATGCTAGCATGAAAGCATAGCGAATAGAGCGAACGCCCGTTAGAGCGTATAACCACTGCCTCTAACTTGCCAGAGCGTATAACCACTGCCTCTAGCTGACGGAGCGTATAACCACTGCCTCCATCGGTGTGGAGCGTATAACCACTGCCTCCACGGTACTATGTATAGCGTATAACCACTGGCTATATGTCTAAGACCTGGCCAGACCTCTCGATGCATTAACTGTACATCGAACGACACTCGGGACCCAGAGCATTTAACTGATGTCTCTGGCCACCCCCGAACATAGACCAAATAAACCCCCGAAGGGCGGCTCTTGATTCATTCCGATAGTAGTTAACTGATACTACCGTCATCTATTCGAACTAAGCAACAAAAAAATGCACAGTTTAACTGACCGTACAAAACATGCGTGAACAACATCACGACTCACCTTAGTGGGACAGTTTAACTGACTGTCCAACAATGCGTGAACAACGTCATGACTCAACTCAAGAACAAGTATAACCGACTGTCCAACAATATTGGATTAAGAATAACCAATACAATATGAAAACATAGCGTTATAGTTCAACTAACCATAACACCACACATAAGCAAGCACATATAACCAAAGGTTATAATATCTTGACCTATAACATTACACCTCAACGGTCATGTTATAGTTCGAGCTACCATAACACCAAACACAGAAGCATATAACAACTCAATGTTATAATACCACCAACTATAACCTTCACTTACCCTTAGTGAAGTTATAGTAACTTCAACTATAACCTCCACTCAACTTTAGTGAAGTTATAGCAACTTCAGCTATAACTTTGGTTAAGCTTGTCAGGTTATAGTATCATCAACCATAACCTTCGCTTAACTCCAGCAGAGTTATAGTACACCACCTATAACTTTAGTTAAGCTTGTTAGGTTATAGTATCATCAACTATAACCCTCACTTAACTTCAGCAAAGTTATAGTACCTTCAGCTATAACCTTCACTCAACTTTAGTGAAGTTATAGCAACTTCAAGCTATAACTCTATACGTGCGAGGTTATAGTATCATCAACTATAACTCTCTTCCATCACGGGTTAGTCCTCTATAACAAATTCACCGAGGGGTCGACTCCACGGTACAAACCTCCATGTCACCACAACGAGTCTTGTTATTAGGGGTGTTCAGAAAATACCGAACCGTAAAAACCGAACCGAAAAAACCGTTAACCGCACATTTTTTTTGGTTTAATTAACCGAACCGTAAAATAAATTTGGTTCGGTTAACCGAACCGATTTTTAACCTCTAAAACCGGTTCGGTTTCGGTTACCATTACTAAATATTCGGTTAACCGGTTCGAACCGGAATTTATAAAAAAAAAAAAAAAAAAAAAAAAAAATTAACTCAAATTAAAAGAAACCCTAAAATTACATTCATTCATTCAGACTCTTCATTCAATCATTCACTCCGCCTCCCTCCCTCACAATCTTTCATTCACTCCGGCACTCCGCCTCCCTCCCTCACTACTTCACTATTCATCAGATCCGCCTTTCTTTCAGTCTTTCACTCCGCCGTCCGTCGTGCGTATGTGCGTCGTCGTTCGTCGTCTTGCGTCGTGCGTGCTTTCTTCCTTCTCTGTCTTGCCTTCTTCCTGCTTTTCCTTGCCGTGCCTTCTTCCTTCTCTGTCGAGCGTCGTGCGTCTTAGGCCGAAAGTCGTCTGCCGTGCATCGCCTTGCGTCGTCGTGCGTCGTCCAAATCCGTCTCTTCCCTCAGGTACTCATTGTCTCATCTTCCTTCTCTTTTTAATTGTCTAATTGTCTAAAGGCTAAGGTTAAATCTCATATAAAATTACTTTACTACAAATTACATTATCAATGGACGAGATGGAATTTTGATTGCTTAATTAATTTGTTACAGGTTTGTATGATTAATTTTTTGTTTAATTAATTTGTTACAGGTTTTGTTTAATTAATTTGTTACAGGTTTGTATGATTAATTTTTTTTTCATAAATTCTAGAATGCGACGGTCTCAGAATTTGAGACCGTCTTACACATATATAATGTTTTTAATCTTTTATCAACATAGTTTTTAATGGTAACGGTCTCAGAATTTGAGACGGTCTCGGAATTTGTCAACCTCTTTTATCTAGTTTTTAATTTTTTAATGTGGCATATACATATATAATGTTCATCTAGTAAAGAATTTTAATCATCGTCTTAAACTCAGGTGTGCTATGGAGAGTTTCATGAACGATAATATTCAAAGTGAAGAAAGTGCAGAAAGTGAAGAAAGTGCAGAAAGTGAAGAAAAAAAATTTAAGTCGGTTCGGTTAACCGGCTAACCGAACCGTTCAAATCGGTTAACCGAACCAAAATTAACCGGTTAAAATCGGTTCGGTTTCGGTTCGGTTTTTTAGTGAACCGGTTGAGCGGTTAACCGGCATTTTAAACCGGTTCGGTTAACCGAACCGGTTTTGAACACCCCTACTTGTTATAGTACACCGCACCATAACGTCACTTTCAAAGTTATAACTCAAATAAGTATAACTAGGGTAGCTTACATGCAAAGTTATAGTAACTTCAGCTATAACCTTAATGATGTAAACCAAAACCCTAATTTCTCAACATAAGCAAACCCTAGCCTCTTCCACAAGGAGGAGGCCGAAACCCTAGGCCACGGCCAACCCTAGGGGCCGCGCCTCCAAAACGACGCTAGGGTTCACAATTTGAACCCTAGTTCGCGCACCAAAAGAATAATTGAAAATAAAATAACAATATAAATATTAAATGCAATTAAACATGTGAATCATAAGCATAAATAACCACACAAACAATTAATCTTACAATCAATTATCATATCATATTAATAATTCACTTTCTATAAACACAATTAAAGGAAAACACCTAGTTACCTTTATTACGCGACAAAGACCGCAAAATAATATTCATCTTCATAAAGACGCCATTAATATTGTCCTAGACAAATCCTCCTCCAAAAGCATCCAAAGAAAGACATCTTCTTCTTATTATTCTTATTTACCCATCAAACATATAAACCCTAAAGGTAGGTCTAAACCCCATACAATCAAGTCCCTTAAAAATAATATGAATAGAATATATTGTACAGATAAGAGCCAGGATTGTAAATATATAATTTATATTTAATTTGGATGAAGAAAACTGCATAACAATGGAGTTAAAGGGAGAAAAATAAAAAAAGAGGAAGAAGATAGTCACGGCGGCAAAAACGTACGAACAAAAGGATTGAGCAACCTACTTGCTAGGTTAGGGTTTCTTTTATAGATGATTAATAAGTGGGCTTTTGATCTATTAGCTCACAAGATGGATAATCCAATTACAAATTAGGTTTAGAATAATTAAAACGCTCAAAGAGTTTATATATGAGAAGTAGCTATTAGATTTAAATAGTCAAATCGTGCACGAACATTTTAACCCATCCAAATTAGGTAAAAACGGAAAATAACAAAATATAGATCGCAAGCGTTAAATACGCATTAAATAATTAAACTCGCAAAATAATTATTTTAATAAATAAATTTCCGGATAAAATTTATTATAGAAACACGGGGTGTTACAATTATAATAAATATTAATCACCATATTATACCATTGACCAAGTCAAATATTCTTTGTAACTCATCAAAATAAACAAGAGTAAATGACACATTTAACCATATTAAAATTTACTTGGTCAAATATTAAACTTCTTATTTTAATTGTTAAATCACAAAAATATTTTCCAATAGTATAAACTGAACAAAACACAAAGGTTATGATTAGTTAGGACTACATTTACATAAAAAGCTCGCCGAAATAGGGTAATATGGTACTCCCTCCATTAAATTCCAAACACAACATTTCACTTTTACACACTTGCTAATGCCCAATTTGCATTGAAAATATCATAAGCTTTACATTATGAAAAAATGTAAAAGTTTCATATTCTAATCCTACATTTATAGGTCAATCAAACATGATCTCAAATGAACATATTTTTTCTTACATATTGCAAGGAATCGTAAAGATTCTCTTCGTTCATGAATAGTGTCAAAAAAAGAAAGGTTGTGTTCGGAGATGAAGGGGGAGGGTAATAAATATGCAAAGTCTATTGTACTCTTAACCTTGTTCAAATAAAATTTATAGAAAATAAAGGCGCTCTTAGTTTACCAATCCTCTCAAGATACATAAAACTTTTATCAGCACATTTGTATATGCAAAGTCTCCATGAACGAAATTTTTTTTCTTTTTTTTTTACAAAATGATACAACATTAGATGAAGTTTTTTCGAAACCAAAAGGTTAAATAAATCTCCAAATCGATAACATACCAATTGCTACTTCATCTTGATACTACCTAGTTTAATATCATTGTTTAAATCTTGCATATGAAATAAAACAAATTTTTTCCAAATTTGAAATCTTAAATTGGCTATCACTGTCCTAGCATTCATCAAGTACGATATAGACAATGTGAAGGGAAGTAATAACTTACATATCCATACCAAACATAGTCAATACTAACTCATCAAGCATTCCACCACGACAATGTCAAGGGAAGTAATAAGTTACATATCCCCGTTACATCCATACGCGAAACCCATTTCATCGCACATCACGAGACTGTCACAAATCATTATCAATTAAACACGAATTGCCTACAACTTACTTACAATTGATCGGGTACCCACTATATTCGATCGAGTGGCTCCACTCGGTCAAGTTTAAAAAGTACGCGGTCGAGTGGCTCCACTCGGTCAAGTGCATCGGTACTCGGCCGAGTGACCTTGTCCATAATTAGGTCTCGGCTCCATTCTGCCCCTATATTAATTCATTTCATCATACGATTGCCACATTCCACCTACCATGTCTTGAAACATCAAGCCATTATAATTCTACAAACATAAGTCTTGGTCAAAGGACCCAAAAAATTCAAATAAACACACACAAAGTACCTAGCAAGCAAATAAAGAAATCGTGACATACTAGTCTACCAACAAACATTCCAAGTACCCCGAAACAAATACATCACCAAAGGCATCTCCATATATTCGAGTGCATCCTCATCCTCCTCACCCATGTTGTGATCAACCGTGACGAACGTCTCCGCACCATCTTCATCATGAACGCCAGCAGCTGCATACCCATCGCCTAGAAAACCTCTAACAAGTGTCGCATGTCACCATGGTCCCACCCAAGCAACCATAGTCGTGAAGATAGGTAGTACTCCAATCAGAAGCCTGAATCCCAAAATTGTGGAACACACGGAATCATCAACCTGACCCTTCCACAAACTTGGCTGCCTAAGCTCGGTACTAATGTTCAAATGATACATGGACTCATGAACATTCCTCATCACCAAATCATTCTTAACCCTCGGGTAATCTCGGGCTTCTGAAAACTGGTATCAAACATCGACGGATAGTGTGGGTAGCTCTGTTAAGTCGAACTCTGGGTCGGCATCTAGACCTTCGGGGTCAGGGTTTGCGGTTAACGATTTCTAGGAGCCCTAACCTCTCCAATGGTGTAGACAAGAGTAGAAGGAACCAGGTATGTCTTAGGTGGTGGTCTCGGGTGCTCGCATCCAAACTCTCATCTTCCTCATTATCATTATTCCAACCATGCTCCCTGAGATGATCAATCTCGGGTAGGCTCTCCTCCTTATCCTCTTTCACCGGGATATTCACCCACGTGTTTCCCCTGACCTTCCAAGCATACTATCCCCCTCCTATCTCACGCAACCACTTTTACCCCTTAATCAAGTATGGATGACCAAAGAGAGGAATATACTTAGTAATCGGCACATCCTGGGCCCAACTTAAAATGCAGCCACTGCCTTGGCTAAGCAAGTCACAATAGCCCTACAATCCAATGAGCAGTTACTAGGCACCGTCATCTTTGGCAAGCTCGACCACACCACATCATAAGCACTTATGTAAACTATCATTTCATGGTAGGGTGTCAAGTAAGAAGTTAGGAGAAAGACTTCACATATTATTGGCATCTAGACGACAGAAAAACATATGACTAACCATCCTCACAAACAACTTAAACACCGGATATTGAATATCATTAGTTAACATATAGCTAACTACATGGTTAGGTGTTCCCCTGAACAAAGACAAGTAACTTGTGGCCTTAAAACCAGGGGGTAAGTCCGTTAATCACTATTTGCCTCCTTCTTTAGTCCCATATGCTCAGCCACCTGACCATGAGTTAGCTCAGATTCCACACCTCTAATCCTTCAATAATTCCCCCCCCCCCCTCTTATAGCGATAAGAACTCAAGAACTCGAGGTTCAACTCCGTATAGGATTACTCACGATGGTGGTATAAACCAAACAATCCCAAAACCTCATATATATGCTTAATATCCACATCTAAATCAAATGCTTTAAGAAACTTGTAAGCTACGCAGCTCGCCGCTGCCATAAGAAGATTCATAAGAACCTAAAAAAAGGTTATGTTGCTCAAAGTCCTGCAATACAACATTAGGATGCACAAGTATCGCAGGTACCATCGACTGCCACCGTGACTCTGATTTTTCTTGTGCAACCCTCATATCGTGTTGTCGGTTTGTTTCACCTGACATTATTGATAGCTAAAGAGAAACATCAAGGAAGTTTAATATTAGAAATCCTTAGACTGAAGACAAGGGTTTTACAAAAAAATCAAGTGCAACTATGATAAGGTTGGAGGATAAATCAAGTAATACAAATAAATAAGTAAGAAAAGGGGTTTTATTAAGTCAAATGAGCAATTACAATGTTATCAATTGTTTATGAAGAATTAAGAAAAACTGAACTTTAGGTCTTGCGATGGTAGATCTAACAATAGAAGCAATAACTAAAAGAATGAAGAAACGTTACCTTAATATGATGAATTCGAAGATGAAAATGAAGTTCCTTTTGTAGATTAGTAGAGTCGAGATGAGTTTTGGGGGGTTTGATAGAATTAGTTAAGGTTTTTGGAGAGTTAGAGGGAGAGTTGAGTAAGATTAGTATAGTAGAAATGTTTATTGCTGAATTTTTAACCAGATAGTCCCCACTCGGTCGAGTGCTCGACCACACTTGATTGAGTAGGGCTACTCGATCAAGTACTTTGAGTACTCGGCCGAGTGCCACAAATGCACAAATATACTTTGAGTACTTGGTCGAGTTCTTTCTTGACTTGATTAAGTAGTCCTTCTTTAACCGACTTTCGTGTTGTTGCAACTTGTCCTCATTCCCAACTTGTTTTGGCTTTCTTGGCAAACTTGCAACATATCGACTTACTAATATTTTGATTCCAACTTACGACTCTATAATTACATTTTGACGGAAGAACAACGACTCTCTATTACTCCCTATTCAAGCATTTTAATTTCCAACAATACACATCTAATAGCGCATAAGATACCACTGCATGCCCATTAAAATAGTAATTACAGAATACGCAAACATCTTATCGTCAAACCAATTAGCCAAAATATCATTAAGGACATTGAACGAGTTTAGTCATCCAAAAGCTACGCAAGACCCGTGTTATTTTCCCCCAAGTTTGCCCTCCTTCCCATTCTACTACCCCATACTATCCATGACATTATCACAAATGATAAATCATTCTAAACACTCATGTTCATTACACATTGTACATGATTCTCATCCTTATCAATACGTACTATACTCTTAGACACATATTATTTTCCACATAACACATACATATCAATTACTTTGTGGCACATACCGTACACATATTAAAACAAGAACAACTCATTATCACATTACATCCATCATCACCCATCCCTTTAATTTCCCCGCGATTGCCATTCCGACTTGTAACGACCAAGATTTCAAAGTGAGGGCGCATTTCCACCTAATATCAACAAGAAAGGGGTGCCCTACAAACGTATATCGGGGTTCATTTTATTTGACTCCCTACGTTTATTGAGTACATTTCTTTTAGGTTCCATGATTGTTGCTCTGATACCACTTTGTAACACCTCCACTTACTCAGGGGCCTTTAGAAAATCTTTCCCACTTAAGGTGGGGTGCAACCATCTCGGTTGTCCGAGGTAGTGAATAACAAATTGACAACGACTCTTTAAACAATAATTAGACATTAATGATTTAGGTTATAACACCTCGTAACTTTTAATATTTTATTTAAATAGCTAAGCCCAAGTACGGAATAATATATTCTTAAATATTATGATTTTAGAAGAGAAACTTGAAAATTCATCTAAAAACTCTTGTAACTTCCGAAACATTCACTGTAAGTTACGATTTTACATTCCCGCGTAACTTTAACATGGCTTCGTATTTTGGCCCGTAAATCTTCCTTCGGACTCCGATTAAGGCGAAACAAAAGCCTAACTTTATTATTTTTCCGAGCCCGACCCAATGGTAATATTTTCAGTTGCCATTAATCATCCTAAAATTTCAGACCTGCTCGGTTGTTGCTCTTGCCTTAATAAGATCTATTATGTACACTCAAACTACTCTTATACTTGTTCCTATAAAACCAATAAAAATATATTTACGCATCCCCTATTATTGAGTAAAAGTGGCTGATTCTTTACTCACTTTTATCCCAAGACAAGAGTCACATGTCTCTTACATTTTTCTTACACACTGTCATTGTTAATGCTTTTCATAATCTTTCACTTGTCCATCAAGTGGACCTTTGTAATGAAAATTCAGCTTTGAATGCTCAAATGATACGCAAACTATGAGCATAAATGAAAGAGGGTAGTCTCCATATTTACTCACCACTTTGCTACTCCACCTTTTGCATTCATCCTCACTTGTTCCACACTTCCACCAACATTTACTTATGCTCACCTTTCTCTAGTTTCAACTCTTGAGTTCAACTTGTATAATTTTAATCTCTTCCTTCTAAACTCTTCTTTAATTATAAAAAATTTAACTAATTAGGTAAGCTTTTACTAACTTGTTTATTGTTTTTTATTATTGTCCTTAAACCAAAAATAGAAGAGGAGGAGGAGCTAGTTGATTTGAGCATATTTGACTTTATCCAAGACCTGGAAAATCTCTAAGGTAACCTAACCTAATTCATTTGCCTCGTAATTGTAGAAGACTAGTAATTTAGTTAGGAGGCGAATAAACAAATCTTGGTGGAATAGGTTATTCTAACAAGTATGTAATTAGGATAATACAAGATTTATTTGCTACATGCAATGATCATCATGAATAATAGCCTAGAATAAGTTATCATGAGAAGTGTACATGTCCTTAATATATGTGTGATCCTACTATTTGTGTTATCACCTTATATGAAAAACATACCTAAAGGCATAAAATACTTAGTAGATACTCACATGTTAGACCCACTAAAACAAGGTCAAAAATGGAAAACGATATGTGTATGTTAACTTTTATGAAAATACCAAAACTTGTTTATTATGCTCGTTTTGTTTCATACATTTCATGGAGTTGAAATTTTAATATGTTGTACTTACTGATTTATAGGAATATCAGGCTCTGACCTTGCATCCATACGATTTTTCTTCTATTTTATAGGATTTATTAAAGTATTACTAATGTACGAAGTTCAGTAAATTATATTTTCTTTTAAAAATTATGAAATAATTACAGAAGTTCACTTATTTCATTAGTAACCAGCATGCAAAGTTTCGTTGAAAAATACTAAGTTTTGATCCTGTTTCAAAAATAAACAAAAACTGATTTTATGGTTTAATACGAGTTTAATACTTTTTTTATTAATATAAGAATTTAGATTATAACCATAAAATGATTTCAAGTTCAATACAGAAAGGAGAATACAAAAATATATGTTTAAATATTTTTATAAAAATATTCATTTTATGATTTAAACCACCTTACTTAGTTATTTAAAAAAATTTGTTTTAAAAGCTTAATTGTATCTTATCTCAAAGACTATTTTTAAAAAGACTTTTAAGGAGTTTAACAAGGTCTAAAGATGATTCTAACGATCTTTACGAATTTAGTAAAATTTTGGACTAAAATGTCTTTAAAAGTTTTAAGTTTAAAACACTCATTTTACCATCGAATTTTTGAGTAAATCCGTATTATAATATAAGGATATTAGTGGAATATTAAATACTCACTTAGGGACTTGTCTCTAGTCATGCCTTGACTAATTAAAACATTAGTTAAGCTGTGAGTTGACTATGATGACCTTGGTTAACCATTGACTAATTAATTAGTCAAAAGTTACTAAGTCGAAGTCAATTTATACTTAGAATAAAATACCTAGAAATATTAATTCTTGAATAATGAACTAGAAATAATGAATTATGTTTCTAATCTATTAATTGAAGAAAATGCACCAAATCTCAAATGCGAAAACTACTCGATTAAGATTAATACCTATGAAACTCTAATGGAGTTAATGCACTTATGAGTTAGTATGTATATTAACTTGGACTAGGACCTGCAGGAGTTTATAGGTCCGATATTATTTACGTGAACGGGACCTCTGAGTCAGTATGCTAATTTTGGTGATCTTGGGTATGCCCCTTGAATGGGACCTCTGAGCCAGATACCAATGTATTGATAATATTTCGGTCGGTCAGTATATCAATGTAATATCGTATCTATTAGACATATATGAGTCATTTGTTTTGCGTGTTGGGCGCTATCTTGGTACGGTTTAAGGATCGACGTGACGGGAGATTGCTCAGAGAGCTTATGCTATATGAGTATGGACAGTACATCCCAAAGCTGCGTGTGGAGGGATTGTCGTTAGGATAGTAGTCGACCAACTGCCACTAAGGAGCTGCGTGTTCCGAGGAGTTGTGGAGTGGGTATATGCGCATATATTGACATGAGCTTGATCAGCTTTACTTCCTTTCAGATATCTTGGCAATTAATATTATTTCACGGTTGTGATCGTTTGCTGACAGTTGCGATTGTCTTGGTGCCTCGAAGTGTATGGGACATGTCACTTAAATGAGATCTCTGAGACCATCCACTAGCAGTCTGTTCTTCCCCACGATTCCGGTTGTTAAACTAAGTCAATTTAGTGATTCGATCCTATTGAGCACTAGGGGTGAGATGTAAACCTCCTAGTATCGAAGTGATCGGCGGGATTGATGCTCCCATTCGTACTCAAAGTGAGATGCAAGCCTTGAGTATGCGTGAGACATTAGTAGTCACGTCCCGTGCTTAATTTCAAAAGAGATGAATGTTTTTAAAATAAATGACTACACGTTTTATTCACATGACCCCTACTTGAACTTATCTTATGTTGATAATAAATAAGGTTTGATATAATAAGTTGTTAAATAATGTTGTTATGCTCTCACGATCATTATGTCACATGCTTAATGTAAATTGTTCACATGAACTTATGTGCTACTTCATGTACATATCACATGGTGTACGTGTCGAAGTTGTAATGTGACTGGAGTTATATGTTTGACCGCCTAATTGCATTACTAATTTTCTGCATGATTGAGGCCGTTGATAGAGGACAGTTAGGTTACTCCCACTAAGTGGGGAAATTTTATTTTAATAAAGTTTCAGGTGACTTGGATCTTGAAGACTGAAACTTAGGAAGAGGTTTGTCGAGAGGAAACGTCATCTAATTATCATCTTTTATAAGTTGATGTAACAAAATCTTATGACAGTCCAACCTTGTTTTAATGTAATTCAGTAAGCAAACTTTGTATTATGTTTTGACATCCAGTTTTTATGAAGCAACTCATTCTGAGTTGACGGTTTTAAATTTTACTAATTTTTGTGACTTTGTATTTATTCCGCATTTTTGTTATTTAAGTCATTGGAGAAACTGGGTTGTATTATAGGTATAAAAATTTACATGTCATAATGATGACCCAATCATTACAATTATATAATAGCTAGAAATACTCTAGCCGAGGACTAGCTCATGTGACCGTGATCGTTTCCCCAACATCCAAGCCAAACACAACCGACTAAAAATACACTACTCCCCATTTGGCGAAAATATCAAATGAATCACAGAAGAGTTGAAAACAGTGGCAAGCGTCAATAACATGTACATAACCAATATCATATGAGGTCATAACAATCATCACACATAACCGGTGCCATCAACAAGCACATCGTGAACCACCAATTGCGGTGCCATAAAGAAAGCACACTCCCGTGTCTAGGGCACATCATAGACACAATGAACCCTACCACGAAAGGTCACCCACAGACCTAGGTCATCACCACAAGCACTGTCTCCCCCTTGGTGGGAGCCATGAGGAGCGACCCACAAAGCCTTGGAGTCGATCTCCCGCAACTGCTCCATATAAAACCACCTCTAAAACACCATATATCACAAGATCACCCCGAACTCCAATAGTACATGCCAAAATCATATTATAAGCACATCAATCAATCAGTCATATACACATAAACTGTTCAAGAAAACTCCATCTTTTCGTAGTCCGAGCACAAACGCATCCTTGACAAGCCACATGGCATGAATCAACCCCAATGCCTACAATATCAATCACTTTCATTACTACTAATTGATTACCAGACTGATTTCTGAATCAAAACTTATAGGAGACTTGCCAATTGAAACGATGACCGAGTCACAACGACGACGCGAGACACCGTTCTTTAATTTAATACATTATCTCAGCTGTATTTAATTTTATATTTTCGTTGTAGTTAATCTAACTTATGATACCGAATCCAGGCAGAATGCTCTTACTAAAAGCAAGCCATTTATGGATATTGTCGGGAAGGCCGACACAAAAAATCACGGGAAAACGTAAAATGAACGTTTTAGAATTAAGATTCGAAGAATCGATCTTTCTTTTAGTTGTTGAATCTCTCTTTTATTGATTAATGTATTTGGGTTGAATATATATAAACTATAATTTCACTGCCACTAGTTACTCCGTAGTGTTTCCACACTTCATTATCTCATATTTCCTTATTTAGGCACTTGAATAAATAAGATGGAGAGGGTACTTAACTATTTGCAACCTATTCTAATATATTCATATAGTGCATTTAGAACTTATAAAAAATATTATCATTGGTAAATATTAGAACCCTAATTTATTTTAATAATTCGTTAATATTTATATTTTTCAATTATAAATAAAAATAATTTCTTAACTTAATAATTAGTTATAAATATCTTTAACAAATTATGTTGGAAAAAAAAATATCGTCAAATGTGTCTATAGAATCTGTCATTTACAATATGGTCGGCTAATAACGGCCTAGTAAATGCTAAACATGGCCCTTACATTTTGTTCCTTTTATTTTTCCTTTTAAATTCGCCACCTATTTTAGCACGCGAATTATTCTAGAGGATGGTCATAAAGGTAACTACATTTCTTAAGAACTCAGTATTTAAAGAGTATTTTTCTTTATTTGAACTTTAATTTTATTTTGACGGTTATATTAAAAATCAAAACAGGTTATTATCTATATTGTTGATTACAAATGATCATTAACAAATTATGTTGAACAAAAAATGAAAGTAAAAAGTATCTATAAAATCTGTCATTTACAATATGCTCGGCTAATAAAGGGCTAGTAAATGCTAAACATGACCATTGTGTTTTTCTTCCCTTTATTTCCCCATTTAATAAGCCAACTATTTTAGTATCACACGAATTATTCTATAAAATGATCTTAAAAGTATCGTTATTCCATAAGAACTCAATACTTAAAGTATTTTTATTTATGTGAACTTAAATTTTATTTTAACAATTATATAGTTAAAATTCTAATATTTGAATAAATTTTACATCGATATAATATTTCTGATGTATTCGAACATAAATATAAATATCGTATTTAAATTTATATTAATCCGACAATTTTTCTAAGTGTTCACAAACTTTGACATTTTCTATAAATTCATGTGAGAATTATTGTCTGAATGTATCTAAATAAATATGTGTAAAGAAAACTACATATTCATTAAAATATTACGATTAAAGTTTAAGATAATGGTTATGGTCTTTTAAAACAAACAATTTTAGACAAAACATATTTGGATGAAAATGTGTTAGATGGGGAAAAAGAAGAAATAATATGTGCTTACTGGAAAAACAATCGTTGCATCTATCTTTGATTTCTTATATAAGATATTAAGTCTATTAGAATAGAATGTAAAAAGCAGACTGATAATCGTCGTGTTCTTTATCTGGATTTAAGAGCCCGATGGGCCATTCCTTTGATCCATATGAATACAAATTTGACTCCACGAGAAATTGAGAAAGTTGCTTAATTGCCTTATTTTTTGCATGTACCGATTGAAGAATTATGAAATGATAAATACTTTCTGTTTTAACTCAGAGTAAAATAAGGCCCTTTTTATTTAAGAGTTTTTCTTGTTAGAATATGCCATATATAATTTTTTAATAAAGAAAGTAAAAGGTAGTTGTAAGTATGAAGAAAAGAAAGAAAGCATTTTTTATAGTAATGATTAAAAGTTAAAGAATATGGTTTTGAGTCTCAATTAAACTTTTTCCTTCAACTTAACCAACAAATTTTACCACTATTTGAGAAAAGAAATAAATAATACTATATTTTTGATTTGTCTACCATAATTTTTTTTTCTTTTTTTTGCCATTGTTAAAAGGCAAACATGACATTTGCATGTTTTAGGTAAATTTCTGTAATATTATAACACACAAATGTTCTAGGTAAATTTCTCTAATATTATAACACGGAGTCTTATTAAAATATATAAATAATTTTTATTGCTATGGCATTTATATTCGTTGTCAGAAAACTATATCACAAATGTCATATTCTAACCAAAAAATAATTATGTTAATGAAAATATGCTGTTTAAAAATATGAAAATTATTAAGGAAAAGAAAACTAAATTACAAAATCAGGACTAAGTGAGGCCGTCTTGAGTGGTTGAGGTCACAATAACAAATATTATACAAAGCTGTTAATTGCATGTAGATTTCTCTGTTGCAAAGATGAAGAAAAAAGAATTTAGAGTAAGTCGAACGCTGGTCTTAGTCTCGAATTTGTCTATAAGAATTGAAAAAAAAAAAATACAATTCTTTGCAATATAAATAGCATTGAGTTTGTCAAACATGAAGTAGGTTCTTATTTAAAAACTTATTTCTTTGATAATAATTTTAAGAAAGTAAAAAGGTTCTATTGAGATAAGAAATTAATAGTTGTTCGGTGGTTCCAATTAAAATTTAAGTGAAAGTGAGCGAATGTGTGAATGTAGGATACGGAGCGAGTAAGCTTTTGATTGTTCAGGAACTTCTGCCCAACCTCTTATAATAACAGTTGGTGTCATTGAAAACGGGGCATATCCGTCTTCAATGAAGACGGGTCGGATTCCTCTTACAAGGAGGCAAATGAGGATCTATTTTAATTCTCCACTTAACCTCCCACTTGCCTTTTTGTGAGAGAAGATCCGACGCATCTTCATTGAAGACGGATATTCTCCATTTTCAATGAGAATTTGTGCTATAATAATCCCCTAATCACATAGCGAACGAAATCGAAGTTTGTAGGATAAATTTCTTAAATTTAGAATTTGACAAAAAAAATGACTTGAGATAGGAAGAACATTGCACTTGCCCATATCAATAAGACTCTTTTGTGACGGATATATCGGTCATAAATTTTTGACAGGTCAAGTATTATCCATATGGGTAGATATGACGAAATTAGAGTGTTTAGAGAGTTACAAATGATTTATCTTTATCTACCCATATGAATTTTATTTGACCTTATTATAAATCTGTGACGGATATGTCCGTCCCGGATGAGAATGTGTGGGTCCATATATCGTCTTAAAGATGTTTGAATGACTTTATATGCTTTTTAGCAGCAGTAGGTCTTGCTTAAGACGGGTCGGATCTTACAACGGGTATTTTGTGAGAGGAAATGGGTAGAGGGGACAAGGTGGGCTCCCCCCCATGTGCTCTCCACTCAACTTGATGGGTATTTTGTGAGAGAATATGATATCCGTCTTAAGCTTAAGGCGAATACCTCGGTCTGAAATAAGAATTTGTGTTTTAGCAGTTACAATTGCAACTTCCAAGAAAAAACTATGACCTAGGTTGATGTAATGAAGCCGTAGCATTAGCAAGTGCCAAGTGGGGCATGCTGACTCGGTCTCACGCCCTTTTCGTTGCTTAAACATGAATCTGGTGAAAAGTTGACTACTTAATGAAAAAATAGCCCTCGTAATTAGAGTATCATCACTTTGGAAGGTGTTTGATTGTTTTACGGTATCTTCCGGTGATAAGTCATATACAAGATATATCTCCCCTTCTTAAATGGTATGGATCTTTGGTTGGGTTTTCCGTTTGATAAGTGATGGACCAGATGTACTTGTCCCTTACAAAACTGGAAAGGCGGATTAGTACCAGATCAATGGTCTTATCTCTAGATGTTGATTGCTTCAGTTAACTGATGGAAGATTAGTCCCCTTATTATGACCCCTTCCCATTTCTGAGTAGGCAAATCTTCATTTGTGACCGAGATTTTTCGTTACAAGCTTGTAACATCTCATATGTTATAAATGGGAGAGCAAGCAAACTAGAAAAGAGTTGTGAAAAGTTACAAGTTTGTAACAGTCTCAAGTGAGACTTTAGCCTTATTCTTTGTGACTTTATTTTGTTGAAGTTTTTTTAACTGAATTTATATGATATAGAATTTTTCTTTACCTAACTTACAGGATTTGAACTTTCTGAACTTAATTTATATGAGCTGAATGTTTTTGAACTTAACTTATAAGGTCCAAACTATAACTTTAATTATATCAACTTAGCTTTATTACTATTATTATCTCTAATTTTTAAAGATATTATTTGCAAAAAAATATATATAATGAAATAAAAAATAAGATAATAAAATTTTCTTCTTATAGATATTATGTTCTTCACGTATTACATCTTTTTTTAATCATTAATTTTCATTTCATCATTTTTCTCATATTTTCTTCTTTATCTCCATCTTCCTTGCCAATTATAAGTCTTAATAAATATTTTTTTTTATAAATCTAACCCAAAGATTAGTGTTAATTACAAAATTCTAGGATGATTAATATGAGTCTTCATTTTCATAACTAAAAAATGATCATCAATCTAACTTAAAGGCATAAATTAATGTATGATATGTAACTAACCAATTTAACAATAAAAAACGTGAGACGGTCTTACAATATGAGACAATTCTTTTATATAAAAAGACAACTCATATATTAGCTTAAATGAATAATTTATTTCATATATAAAAGTGGACAGTCTTACAAGATAATCTTATTTTAAAAATCAGGTTAATTTAAAATAGTATTAGGTTGTTAACATGTCTAACATAAATAATACTCCCTCCAATCCAATCCAAACTAACCATTTACTTTTTAGAGGTCAAACTTTCAAAACTTTGACCGTTTATAGATCGGATTATATAGAACTTTGAAATACGGAAGTAATATATTTGGTTTTGTCACGGAAATATTTTTCATAAAATTATATATTTTTTTTAAAAATAATTCTATATATAAAGAAAGAAAAACGCGGTCAAAGCGTTGCCCTGAAGACCACCAAAAGCAAATGGGTAGTTTGGATTGGATTTAAGGGAGCATAATATACTCCCTCCTAGTTTGATTGTTGTTCCCTATTTCCTTATTGAGCTTAGTTTGATGTTGTTCCCTCTTTCGTTATTCGGAAACTTTTGCGTGGTCCAAATTCAATTGTATGTGGGGTAGTGTGTTTTATGTGGTCCAAATTCACTTTTTTAATCCTTGTGTACAAAAGAAAAGGGAAGAACATGTAAACTAGGAGGGAGTAAGTTATCAAGTCACAAGTTTATGAACTTTTTTGAACTGAATTTAATTTTGCTAAACTTTTCAGAACTTATAGGATCTAAAGTGAATTGAACTTAATTTTGCTAAACTTTTCTGAATTGAACTTTTAAGTCCAAACGAAAAAGGCCTATCTATTTGGAGTTAAAAAACTACATATTCGTAAATGGTTTTGCTTTCACATCCCCCGAAAAAAGATTAAGTTTATCAAAAATTTTCCTCTAAAATCACCTATACTTAACTCCTCATGCTCCTCCCTTGCCTTCGATTATATTGATTTATCGTCGATAAAAACAACCATGAATTGATCCAAATAGGGACTTAATACCTAGTTAATCATGTCCATAAACACTCTCGGTGCATTAGTTAACCCAAATGGTAAAACAACTAATTTCGTAGTGCCCATACCGTGTCCTAAAAGTTGTCTTATGTATAATCTTATCCCTAATCATCAACTGCTGGTACCCCGACCTCAAGTCAATCTTAATCTTAGGAATCACTCATGCACCATTAAGTTGGTCAAACAAATCATCATTACGTGACAATGGGTGTCTATTATTCATTTTCACATTATTCAACTCCCTTAATCAATACACAACCTCAAACTCCCACCTTTCTTAGCTTCTTGACAAATAACGTAGGTACTCCCCACGACGACGAAGCACTCAGTCTATTGTACCTCTTGTCCAAAATTTCCTCTAATTGCTTCTTCAATTCCTACACTTCCTTTGATCTCATACGGTAAGGAACCTTTGAAATAGGTAATGTCCCAAGTTTCAACTCCACACTAATATCGACCTCCCTCCTAGGTGGCAATCTCGGAATGTCATCAGGAAAGACATCTTGGAACTCACTCGCCACCGCTATATCATTTGCACTCAACTCTTTCTTTCGGATATCCTTTACATAGAACAAGATTAATCGTCCACCCTTCCTCAAACAGGCTTTCAGTGTAATTGGGGTAATCAATTTCACTTTCGGTTTAACTACAAACCCCTTGTAAGACACCCTCACACCCTTAGGTCCATTATAAGACACCTTATTTTGAAAATAATCTATTTTAGCTCGATTTCTACCTAACCAGTCCAGTTCAAAAATAACTTCAAACCCATGCAAGGGAAAGTCTAGCAAATTTATAGGAAATTTTACCTCCCCCACAATAAGTGACACCTTCTGTAATACCCGTAAATTTTGTCAATAAAAAAAAAATTAAAATTAAAGATTAATAATATTAGCAATTAAAAAGATTTTAATAGACTGAAATCAATGGAGATAGAATTTAAGATCTAGTAGCGATATAGTTATCGCTTCGATAGGAATCGGGTACGACTTTGGGGAAAGTAATTAATAATAAATATTAATGTGGAACATTATAAATATATTACTATAAAATAAAATCCGTACATAATAAAAAAATGTGGTAGAACAAATAAAATCTTGACGTTAGTAATTGGTAAAAACCGTCGAGCAATTGGACGCGTAATAGACAATCGTGCGATTAAGATTGCGTCGCTTAAACACGTCTCCTATGCTTCACAAATCTGAAATTTGAGACAAACCTAAGCATGCCTAAACCCCATATTAAATGCCTAGACAAAGCATGCAAAAGTGATGTTACTAGCCCATTTTTGTCCCCCTTGTGTTGTCATTTTCCCCTCCCCATGTCTCCTTTTTTTTTTCCTCCTTTCAAAACTCAACTAATTAACATTAAGACCTCATTTGAAACCACATAACCAGATTTGAAATACGACACATTTTGTTAAGACGGATTTATGGATTGTTACTTTTGTTGTCTCGAAATACGACACATTCTGGAAAAACATGATTTTGGGTATCTTAAACTCAGTTTTAGACTTCGACCTACAAGGACGTAAAATTATTAGACTCATAAAGGAATCTACAAAAACTGACCACGCCTTAAAATATGATGTTTTTAATTTATTATGATTTTTACAAGTTCGTTCAATAATCTGGAAAAAACGAGGTTAATGAGTGTAATAGTTTTACTAGTGAAAACTTGTCATCTTCATAAAAGGCTTTTGAAATTATACTTACTAACATTTTTAAGATCCCACCTTTTAATATGTTAAACTACTAGGAAACCAGATCACTTTAGACTTTTGAATCTTGGCGATACGATTTGTTAAAAACATTTCCCACTTAATAACATATTAAGACTCGTTTTTGGACAGATTTTGTTAAACTATAAATTAGTACAACTTAGAGACCTTTTTAGGCTTTGGCCCTCTGAATATTAAAGTTAGAGGACATCTCAAGGAATCCAATGCCACCGACCACTTATACAAATGATTAGTAACGAGAGAGATACGACAATTTAAAATTTCTATTTCCGACTGAAAAATCGTGAAGGGTAGTTAGGCTAATATAACTTGCTTAATCTCATTGCATGTATGCTTATTGACTAAACCAAACAATAAATGAATTAATAAATCATTCATATACATTCTGGTCTTATGCTAAATCATATTTATAGACTATAGAGCGGGATGAGTTAATTAACGGAACTTAACATAATAGAAACCGTATGAAACAAGTAATGTGAAACAAGAAAGTTAAGAACCGACTTGGTTACATTAGTAATCGATATTTTATACATATTGTAGACTCGGAATTTGTAGAAGAGGCGTTGTAACCGCTCCCTACGCAACCTTGTGAGGTAAGGGAAAACACTAATCCGTACACTATTCTTAAACTTTGAGTATTGTTCTCAATGTTGTAATATTTAATATGCTTGTAATGATTGTTGTTATTAGTTGGAATTATTGTGATGAAATGAATATTGAAGATGATTGATGTTGTCAAATCTTTTGATTATGGAATCGTGTTTGAAATGAAATGAAGGACTTATGATTTTTAAGAGTTTTGAAAATCAAAACCGTTTGATCTTTTGTACACGTTATGGAAATGTTTAATTTCAAGGAAATGGATTTAAATGTTTAGAAAGGTTTTGATATTGGTTCTGAAACGGTTTTGGTAGAGGGGTAGTTGTCCCAAATAAGGGACCTCATATACAGAGCTTTTGGTGGGGGTTAGTTGATCGAGACCCCGTCCTCTTATCTTCCTCCTTAGGGTTGGCCCTTGGAGGGGTTTGCACACTCGAGATGTTTGGACAGTTTAGTACATGGTTTGGGGAACCTCGTCTTATCCAGACTAGGGCGAGGTGACCCTCTCCATACGGCCTATATCCAAGTATACCGATGATGGAAACTTATCGAAAGAAATGTTTTCGTTCAAATGAAAATGTATTGGAAGAAATGTGGTTTTGAAAATGTTGGAAACTTATGGAAAGAAATGTTTTCTTTCAAATGGAAAAGGTATTGGAAGGAATGTGATTCAAAATGTTTGAAAACATTGATTATATGAAATACCACATGTTATTGAAAATTCTTATATCTCATACATTGTTTTGAAAATGTAATTCAAGTTAGTATTCTAGAACTTACCAATTCTTCTTTTCGGATTGTTTACCTTACTCAACATTATTGTTGACCCTTGTTTTGTTTTGTCCGTCATTGGACCTGCGATGACCACAAACGGTGTGAGCAGATCGTATGACAGGTACTTGTAGAAAGTAGAGTCGAGAACTCTTGGGGAGAGCGCGCTTGATGCGAGTCGTTATACACCAAAAGTAAAAGCCTAAGTCTACTAACTAAAGAAGATAGTGGAAGTAGGGTCGATCTCCACAGGGAGGAAACTAACTAACTGTAATCTAAATCTGCCAGTCACAATCTAGGGGCTTTGAATTGGTTTTAAACTAAACTAAATAAGATTTAAAGGAAGAGAAATAAAGGTAGAGATTAACACGAAATAAATCAGATAAAAGAAGAATATGCTAGGATTCGGTCTACTGCAATATCGGCATCTATGGGTCAACTAAGTCAGTTAATCTATCAAAGAGAAGGGCAATGGTTTTCTCCTCTCGGTCTCAAACCACCCTAGGGATTTTCCTAATTAACTCTCGTCCTCTTAGGAGTCACCTATCAATTCTAAGCAAGCCTTTCCCTTCCAATCTCTCGATCCAGGTCGGGGTTAACTACCTAGCTAGTCTCCTGCGTGCACTCATTCGACTAACCTCAATTAAATTGCTTAGATTAATTCTCAGATTCAAGACTAACTAAAATAGTTTATCCTATCATGCCTTTAGTACAGTTTTCCTCATCCTAACATACAAGGGAGTTAGCTACTCATGCTATTAATGATGCTAATAAAGACGATTGAACATATGACATTAGACATGATATAATCGTAATTAACAAGCATAAAACAATAACGCAGCAATTAAGAGAAAGGTAAAACAGTAATTAAGACTAAAGGTTAAGAATAAAGGAGAGAAAAGAGTTTACAATCTTTAGCAAATCCGGCGTAAAGAACAAATCTACGTCGATAATTAACCCAAGTATAAACTTAAAAGAATAAGAAAGTTTAGAAATTAATGGTGAAAGATTAGTGTCTGCTAAGTAGATGATAATAATCAATCCCCCTCTTAATGACGAAAATAAGAGTCTTATATAATGCATAACACGACTCTAAACCCTAACTAATCTACTGACTTAAGGCTCGTGATGGATTCCAATCGATCGAGGGAATATTCCCTTCGATCGAGGTCTTTATCTGAGGATGTCAGTCGATCGAGAACTTCATCTCTCTCGATCGATCAACTCTTCTACAGCTTCCCCTCGATCGAGCATATGACAGCTCGATCGAGGCCTTCTTCACTTCAACTCTCCTCGATCGATCAAATAGATAGTCGATCGAAGTCTTCTGGCCTGGCATATAATGTTAGTCATGACTTTGGGCTTGATTGTGATTGATCTCACGCTTTCCCATGCAAGAGCCTCTGTCCCGTTCCTTCCATTCTCCTAAATGTATGCAAAGTGGACTGTTTTGGCTCGGTTTCTGCTACTACGCAGCTTGTACCTACAAAATGGTAATGAAAGTACAAAGTAGCCAGATAGGGGCATATGGTGACATAATATCACCTAAATGACATAGAAATGCGGGCATAAATGGACTAAAAAGTCTATATAAAATACACGCATCAGCGCTATCATGGAATATTTGAAGTTTGAACTTTAAAAACATTTGATGGTTTTTGAGACTTATAACTTTGATTTGATTCCGCTAAATTTGGAATGTTGTAATCAGATTTTATCACCTTGGTTTTTATTCATATGGACTTTTATCCTTTTTGCTTTAAATCATGGTTCTATTACCACATTTGATTACATTGTGGCACACCCATTATCCTATTTTATATGAAGTTGAAATTTTTAAACTAAGAGGATATTGGGGGTGTTACAAAGTGGTATCAGAGCGGGTTTCCTTCTTGGATAGGTGATTAGATCTTCATATCTCTTCACCGCCCGTGAATCGAGCGACCTAAGTAAATATTTTCAAAAAGTTTTTTTTTAAAAAATAATAACGATAATAAATGACGCGTGTGAGATGAGTGTGGGATTGTATGGGACGTATGTTACGAATTGTTGGAATCGACTTGACTGATTGAACATTATGATTTGTAAAGGATATGCAAATGGTATGCAATGTTGTATGTTAATATGATTTGAAGTGAAATTGAGCATGCACATAATATGGTGTTATGGAATGGAATCTAAAATGTGATGGTACTTGAGATGTGTAACATATTGAATTCGTTGAGATTATATACATGAGAATTTATCTTATAATTCAAATTGTAATGTGATGGCGATCATTATTGGGAATGTATTGCATGAAATGACTATTGGTTCTATTTGGAGTGGTAACAAGATGTTACAGTTTTAGTGATCATATAACTAATTGAAGTCGTGAGTTGTAAATTGTTTTAACACTAATGAATTATAGAGATTATAGATTTTGAGACTTGATATTACAAGTGAAGATTTAACTGGGAGTATAATCCTAGATTTAAAAATGACTTATAATATAATTAAAATCAAATGTTGCACTACTTATTAGCCTTTGGTATTGTTTGTTGCGATGAGACTTAAAGTGGAACTATTCTAGTGTTTAATTGAGGTTAAAAATTGTGTACAAAGTTTGGACAATAAGTGGGCATTAAAATTTTGGTATATATAAGCAAAGTGAAAGTGTAGTAGGTATATCTGAACATTCTTTAAGGGACATTGGCTATATGATCAACGTAATAGTACATTTTATTTGGGAACCTTAGTGTTTGAAGAATGTTCATATGGTAAGGAGGGATTTTTTTTAATTAGTTGTTGATATGCAAGAAACTGATGTAAAAGAGCTTACTTGAAACGTTAGTTAGACTATATAACAAGGATAACTTTGAGAGGAATTTGGAACTTAGGGAAGTCTGCATGACTGAATACACCTATTTGTGGTTTCTGATTAAGAAATCTTGGAAATTTGTGAGATGTAGGACTAAATATTTCTTCGTAAATGAGCGATGAATTGAGGTATTGATAAGTATGTTATTGTTGTGATAATGATACGAAATTTATTGAGATATATCCGTAGATAACTTTTCTTGAATGACTATTATACCAATGATTCGATTTAACTTGGTGGATTATGAAGAACTATTTAGTTGGAAAAAAAAAGATGAACATTTACGCTATTATATTTGAGAATGATGATGATGTAGTGTGAAGATCGGTGGTTTAGAGATATCATGTGTAGAAAATAATTGATGAGAGGTACTAGCTGAGAGAATCGAGGTAATATGACTTGCTCAACTGGGATGATATTTATGATGTGGATATTAAAGGTGATTGTGCTTTGAGTAATGAAAAGATATTGGAATAGAGTATGATGTTATCAAATTGACTCCACTTAATGCACTGAATGGTATTTTGAGGATAAGTGTAAGGACTATATTGGACCAATGATGAAGTTGAGTCGTCGAGATGTAAATCGTAATTTATGGGTTATTAATACATTTTGGTGGAGAATTTCGTAGATTTAAATGAGAGGGTAGATACTTCTTTTTCTTTAGTATGACTAAGGAATTACAAAAGGTATGACATTGGGAAATTAGGTCGCAACATAACTTTGAGAGAATGAAAGCTTAGCACAAATGGTTGTGGTTCTTAATCGAGTAGAATAGTTTAAAGTAATTAGTATTAAGAGATCACTTTAATTTTGGTATACATAAGGAGAAAGAACAATTGAAACGTTTGGGATGAGTAGAACAATGGCCTAGAGTGATGTAAGTGAATTTTATTGAGGTCTGTTCAAGAACTAGTTTACTTATAGTAATAGTTATTTGAATTTGCGAAAAGAGTTGAAAGAATCATCTATTGGTTTGTAATATGTGAGGTATATTTGAGGCTCGGATGCGTGATGCATATAAAGTCTGGTTTTGTTTAAAATTAAAGGTAATTAGAACGAACAGTTTGTCCGAGTAAGATATATTATAATATTTGACCTCTTTGAGACGCTCCTTTAGACCTTGTGGACACATTAGTGAGAAAGATAAGTTCATGTGTTTGAGCTAGCTTACCAACCACACCATGAAATAAAGGAGTTAGTTGGATGAATATGAAACATGTGGAGTGACAAGAGATTATGTATGGGAAAATAAAAATAAAAATAAATAAATAGGGTAGTTAACTTTATTAAAGAAGCAGAGTAGATAAGATCAGTACGTATTTTTAGCTTATACATTGTGATCATGATAACTATGGGTTATATAGTCTAACTGGCCATAAAAAGTCGTTGATTAATTCTAAATAAAGAAAGGCAGAGGATATACGCCACTAGAGAAGGCAAGAGAAGGTGATGAAAACGTGGAAGAGTGATCTAGTGTAGAATTCGAGTGAGATTTTAATGGTGATAATTATGAGGATTTATGTAGTACACGTGGGTACAGTCTGGTTATTAGGAACATACAAGCTAACTATATCGTGGATATTTATAATTATTTTATCTAAGACAATAAAGGATGAATATTAGCTTAGGCAATTATTAGCCTATTTATTATTCATACAAAGATGGATACTTGAGTGGGTACAGTGTTGACCTACTGATTATGATATAGATTGCTTGAATAACCTTGGATGCTTAGTCCTGATGGTACAAATGACTGTTGAGGTATCAGTTGTATGAACAGTAGTACGAGATGACGTATACACTGTTGATATTTAGTTTTAAGGAAGAATTTCAATCATGTGAATACTGTGAGATGTTATACATACGATTGTTGTCTAATTAACTAGGTGTGATATAAACGCTACATGTAGTAGAATGAGATATTATCCATGACATTAAAATCGATTTGAGATCTTTAAGTCTCATATGTTGAAGCAGTGACATGAGACACTATTTGTTTAAATGATATCACCAAATATTATATCTCTATCTTTTATTGGAACGAAAGTCGTATGTTTTGAAAGAATAATAGTTATTACAAATAGAATGGACACTGGGATAGTAGCTAACTGTGCGGTGTGATCTTTTGTAGTAAGTTGAATATTTACGTGTCCTAAGATATTAAGAACATGGGATTACCCATATACGTGAAAGAATTCTTGTTAGAGTGTGGATTCAGTAAAGAGGCATAAGATAATGAATAATTGTGAAAAGAGAATGTAATGTTGCGAGAAGTAAAAAGAGGATATGAGGCTTATATACAATTGTTCTGTAACACCCGCAAATGTACCCTATTTTTTTTATAGTAAAAATATTATACAGATACTTTTCAGCGAATTTTAGTTTTAGTCTAGAATTTAATTTCCCGTGTCTATTTTAGAAAATCCGAGTTCGTTTTCGGACTTTACGCGAGATTCCGAGTAAGTTACGTCTTAAGACGCTTATGGGCTTTTTCTTATATTTTTCCACTTACTCCCTCATACTCCCTCAAACCCTAACTCCCTCATTTTCCACTTACTTCTTCTTCTTCATCAAGTGACCACCAAAACCTAAGTTCCATTCTTGCTCAATCTCAAAATCGTCGCTACTCCTTCGTTACTCGCTCAAATTCACTAAACTTCGTCTTTTTCTTCCCCTCTCATCGTCCTCTATCTTATTTGGTAATAAAATTACCGTCTTTCTCGCTTTTCAATTTATCCGTCTTTCTCAAAGGTGAATTATATTCATCTTTTATTATCTAATTGTAGGTGGTGACCTTCAAGACCTCGAAAAACACTACTATTTGATAGAAGAGGACCTAGAAGAGGATTGAAGACGCAAAAAGGTAACGGTGAAGGGTTACTCGATATCATTTACGTGTTTTAATGTGTTTTCTATGTTAGAAATCGTATTTAGAATAAGGTTAGTAATCATAGGAATTGTGTTGTTGATGATGGTTGTTGTTAGTTGATAATTGATATGAGAATTGATGGTTTGTGATGATAAATGATGATTGTTGTATGTTGATGACAAGACGGAGATTGAACGCGTGCCTGAGACCAGGACACTGGCAGCGTCGTGAGGACGATGGGAGCGTTGCCTGGCGTTGGCAGCGTTTCTTGCTGCCAGTTTTTGCCTTGGTTGACTTTTGTTGACCCTTTGAATTCTAGTCCCGCCTTGACTTTCCATCCTTGACCCTTTGGACTTTGTCTTCTTGCATTGATGATTTGTTTGTAGCCCACTCCAATTGTCGGGCTTGGGTCTCGGGTCTCGGGTTTGACTTTGACTTTTGTTGACTTCCGAGTTTGACTCTAAAAGTTGACTTTAAATATTAATGTTTCGAATATATGATAATCTCTTCGCTTGTATCATATGTTTTGTGACGGTTTTTGGTATGTTTCACTTTGAGTCGGTTTTTACACATGTTACGGTTTGAGCACTAATTTCCTATGTGCTTTGTACTCTCATTCCCTTGGCTACCTCCACGTTCGTAAGGCTGGAATGTCGGAACGGGGAGTGTATCCTTACTGCTTAATTGCATGTGTTAGTGGGCATATGAACGTTGTTGGGAGTTGAACGCATTGCGTTGATTGACCCGGCCGTCAAATGTTGTGTACTTGCGAGGTGGTGTTATTTGCATGTAGCGTACCGCTTGTTATGAGGCTTTTGCTCTTTTCCGCCTCTTTCGTGAATTGATCTACCGAATTTGGGGTACTCGGCGTCATGTGTAAGACCGAGTCTTGGATGCGAAACGTGTATCGCATGTCGAATCGGAAAACGTTTATTCC
>JAIUZE010006546.1:40000-45743 GCA_022085475.1 Heliosperma pusillum | reverse complement strand
CTACCGAATTTGGGGTACTCGGCGTCATTTGATTGACCGAGTCTTGGATGCGAAACGTTTATCGCATGTCGAACTGGAAAATGCGATTCCGGGATTCTGGCCAAATTTAGACTAGGATCGGATATTTATATCGTCGTCCTACCGGAGGAAATTAGTGCACATATACGAAATGAATTGAATCGTGTATGCGTTCAGGGAAATGTCTTATCCCGTGGATGCCTTTTAATCATACTTGCAATGTACACGGTGCTAGTGCGTTTCATTTACCGTGAGAGTTGTCGTCTTTGTGTCGTTGTCTTTGAATGCGTGATTTCATGATTTTATTCATGGTCATTGCATGACTTGGCATTGTCAATGTATTGGTACGTTTGAATGGATGATAATGTGATGGATTTATTCATGGTCATTGCATGACTTGGCATGGTTTGTTTGTCGAGTCTCAATCTTATCAAACTTATACCGCTAACGGTGAGATGTAAGCCCTAATGAGCGTATTCGGTTGCCTAAGAGTGTCTTCCCCGAGTCTATCTATAGCATGATGGTTACGGATTGTACTTCATATGCTCTTATCATTATATATTGATTTGCCTATCTATTCTTATCGTATTTCACATTTATATCTATATATGCATGCTTCTACTTTTGTATTTCCTTCTATGTACGTTTAATGTGATATGGCTGGGAGAACCAGGAGTTACTCCCCATTGACTGTGGCGTTCATGTTTTTCGAGGATGAACAGGTTGCTTTATTGGATGGCTTTTTGCTTGTGGTATTTTGGGTTCGGGTGTGAGCTAGCGGGCGTTGTCCCTGGATGAAACACCTCTAGACGATTTTAGCTTAGTTGCTAAACACTTTCACTTTGTTAACATTTGGAGAGACTTCGTCTCTTTGTGGTATAAAAGTTTATTTCGTACTTTAGTTTGTAATTATTTGACATTCCTCGTATTTCTATCTTGCATGTATAAAAGTTTTAAAAACTTCATATTTCCGCTATATAATTTACATGCTTGTATGTTTTATTTCCGCATTCGCGAGGGTTGTCACACACTCGGTCGAGTGTCATCAGCACTCGACCGAGTATGGTCTACTAAGTCGAATACTCTCCTCTGAAGAATAAAGAGTCTCCCAATACTATCCTATGTATAGTCTCATAAGGTCAGTACCATAAGGTCTAGGGATGGTCAAAGGTCTCTAAAATGTCGGGTATTACAATCTTCCCCCCTTAAAAGGAACTTCGTCCTCGAAGTTCGCCCAATCCTACAACGACAACTCAATACACATGCCACTTCAAGATACGATCATTCACCACACGCAACTTTCCGTCTGTATCATGTCATCACATGTCACGTACATATCATCGGTTAACATACAACATTACCATTCCTATCATACCGTCATACAAATTAAACATACATGTCGCACATCCGCCTATTATCGGTGTTCTCTATCATGAAGGGTTTGTTACTTCATCGCATATAATCGTCACACCCACTCAATATAGACTTCGGCACATATAATTGTCACACCCAATTAGCACACATAGGCATCATTACAATTATCACATAGTTTACCAATACGTAGCATAATACCATTTATCCTAATATCATAATAATTTGCATCTCCATACAATTATTCCCGAACATTACTATTTTGGCGTTATTAAAGCGTATTGGTGTAGATAATAATATGCATCACCATTTACTCCAATATGTTGTCTTCATACAATTATTCCCCGAAGTTAAATCCCTCTCTCATGAACCTAATACATCTATTAATCCCATAAATTGACAACATATTGGAGTAAATGATGATGACATCACCGCAAGCACACACTTTGCCCACAACTTTTTACTTTCACGATATCATGTGTAGACGATCTCATAGTATTATACATAAACTCGTATTATTTAAGCCACACGACCCTAAAATGAATGTAACGCATAGGATTGCAACACAAAGCCTTTCACAAATCAGAATATAGTACATAATCATTTAAGACCTAATATCCATCATTCATGTACCAGTCAATAATGCATAAATCAACCATACAATCTAAAGACGAACCTTACGAAAAGAAATTAAATCCTTGCATATGTTATAACATATAATATAACGTAATAGTTACATAGTGGCACATGAATGTATTTCTTGTAATGTCGTACATATATCAACTATAGCATGCTATACAACCTCGGATTACAACCACCATCTTATTTAACTAAGACAACAATGCAAGTATTTTGCCACATTCTGTATAAACGGGCCGTCTCACAAGTTACCGTCCAATACTGAGTGCTAAAAGTTATAAGCGATGAGGATTTCGTGCAGGTAGCTATTAAGTACGGGCACCCATTTCAAAAATTCAGGTTATCAATCTAATTCCATTTATGTAATGTAGTACTATGAATTCCTAACACCATAGACATCGCCAAGGTAAAGCCGAAATTCACACGGTCGAGTCAGGTTCATTAGGTCGAGTACAGAGTACACGGTCGATTGGACTTCACTCGGTCGAGTGCATAATATCCCAACAATACAGCAACCACTGATCTGGTCTCACTCGATCGAGTTTTGGTGTACTCGATCGAGTTAAGCATACTTGGTTGAGTAGAGCGTGCCACTCTACCGAGTGCAACTGGCTGACCGACAAACTTAAAACACATAATTTGCTTGTCAAATATACAAACAAGACGATATAACCACCAAATAAAATACCAACTAACCAAGTCTAGTCCATGTCTTACCATAGTAATCACAACTAACACCTACTAAACATAGTCATCAAAACAAGTCTTGGCCTTATGGCCGATTACAACGTTAAAATAAATAGTTCTAAATACCAACAAGTTCACATAATAGCACTAAGACATATGCATAACCACGAGCTCTAGCCAGCTTCACTAATCCCGATCCTCATCCATGGCCTCATTAGCTGCTCCAGATTTCTCTCGCCATAGCCATGACCCGATTTACCCTCGCCCTGATCCCCAGTAGAGAACGACATACCAAACTGCGTACCCCACGGCTGGGTAAGGCAACCATATCCATGGCTAATGGGGGTCCCCTATTCTGCCCAGTTCACCCCATAACAATCAAACACCCCCTTGTCGTTACCAACTCCACTCCACCACGCTGGATAGGCTAGGTTAGTTCCCACATTTCGCAAGTAAGCTAAATCTTGCAGGTTCCTCATCACTAAGGGGTTCGATAGACGCTCAGTCAGCTCACTCACCTACATACGGGGGTCATGCACTATAGGATAGTGTCGGTACTGATAATAAGGCTAGTGATGCACTTGCGCCTCCCACGACTGCTATACCATCTCTTCTCTCTTCGCTCGGGCCTCTCGGGTACGTAAGGCCGCCCTCCCACGACGGGTAGTCACCACAGGCTCTCGCATCTCTACTAAGAGATGGTGTGGCATAATGTAGGTCTGATAGGATACCGCTAGCAGGTAGGGGCCACGCCTCGCTAAGTGGTCGGTAACGGGAAGGTCATCCCCGGCAGGTAAGGTCAACAATATTCTTCCCCTGACCCTCCAAGCAAACACTCTCCCATATGACACTCTCTACGACTTAAGGGGCATGAGATAGTCCATTCAACCAGAGGAACACCCTCAAACAAGGCAGGAAACTCCTCACTAGGGGTAAATTTAGTCAGTCTCTAAGCCAGACGAGTCACTATCGCACCACAACTAAGGTAATATGGCTAAGTCTCAGGTTGGTCATCTATGCCAAGCTAGCACAAATAATGGCAGGAGCACTATAGCAAACTTGGTCATCTCTTCTAAGATTAAGGTATGCGACCAATAACAACACCACGTTGGAAATGAGCTTGCTCACATCGTTCCTCCCATACAACATAGAGGTCAACATCCTCAAGAATAGCCTCAAGGTCGGGTGTTGCACATCATTGATTAACAACGAACTGGCATTGGATAAGGTTCACCGGTGAAATAGGGAAAGTAAATGGTAGCCCCCAACTTCCAAACCTATAGTCTCTACACTGTTCTCATCCGCCTTATTTAAGCCCAGGTGCTCAGCTACTTGGTCTAGGGTCAAATTGAGTTCGGTGTTCATCAGACGGAAGCTCACCGTCTTGCCGTCCACATCAAACTCATAGGAGCTCAAGAACTCTAGGGTCAAGAACCCATAGGACTTCTTCCAAAGTCGATACAAACCACCTAGACCCAAAGTCTCGAAGATGTGACTCATGTCCTCCTCAATTCCCATAGTTCTCAAGACGTCCCGGTCTACACACCTAGTCGGCCTCAAAGAGTAAGACAACAAGGCACGGAAGGCATTCTGCTGAGCAAAGTCACGGAATTGCATACTCGGATAATCGGGTACTTGGGGCACAACCACTGGCTGGATGGGTCCGCCTCTCTCCATTGTTGTTGTTGAACGACTTCTCTTTTTGGGTGCTGCTCCAGCTCTAGGCATATGCAAGTTTTGATTCCACAAGGTTTTCCCGAACTCATTATAAATAGGAATGTTTGAAAATATTAGATTTTTAACTCAACAAGCTCAGTTTACGACGGTCTTTAATCACCAAAATTTTAAAGATGGACCTTTATAGACGAAATAGTTGCCCAAAAATTGAGATTGATAGTTCATAAAATCAGTTTTGACATGAAAACTACATATTTCTTCAAACCCTAATTTAGAGAGTGAAACAATTTACGGTTTTGGGGAAACTCTACACCATCCTATTACTCAATTCAAACTACTACAGATTTCTAACATTAATCAACAATATAGAGTAGTTTCATGAAGATACTAGAGACTAATTAGTTCTATTGCCGTACTTACCCATCCTTTGCTCAAAAGAAGAAGAAAAAAAAGGAAGGAGAAAGGTTACCTTGAAAGAGTGGAAAGATTAAGAAAGAATATTAGCAATATAAAGATCTGAAGTGTAACTTCTAACAAATCTAAGTGATTTGGATGAGGAAGAGTTTGAAGGGAGTTTAAGGTGAGTAGAATTGGAAGTGTGCCGAAATAACTGAAGGAATTTGAGGGTATAGGGTTTTAGTATTGAAAACACAGAACCGGGTTTATTTGGGGCATTTGGTCGAGTCTCGGTTGTACTCGGTCGAGTGCAGGCTACTCGGTCGAGTGTTGCTGGTACTCGATCGAGTGTCTGAGTCTGATTGGAAACTATGTTCCTTCAAATCACGCACTCGGTCGAATAAACCTTACTCAATCGAGTACCTCTCGTACTCGGTCGAGTACCCTCACGTCAACCCGAATATTTAAATCAAGGCTTAAAGCTAAGCATTGTTTATCGTCCCTACAACATCAATAATACATGTGGATGCGGGAAAACGCGTAGTTTTGAATTCACGTGGGGTTTCCGGTTTACAAAAGAGTCGCCACCACGTTTTAGGAACTTGGAAACCGTTTAGAGAAAAGGATTTGTGTGAGGGTACGTGTTGGAAAGTCAAATTAATTTCATAAAGAAACACCAAATCCCGCCCGTTGCAATAACGACCTCTACTAAGGATGATGATGGCTTATTGGGTTAAACTATGATTATTTATGCAAATGCAAGCATTGTTTTAAATGCTAACATGTGAGATGATTTCTATGTCTTTTAATGCATTAAGTCTACTATGTCCAAGCTATTTAGCATGTGAGTTCATTTGATCTATATGCTATTTTAGTAAGCAATCACAACAAGGCTTAGGGGGGAAGGGAAGCCAGTAGGGAACTAACTATTACAACCCAGACGATATACGTCGAC
>JAIUZE010006546.1:0-35000 GCA_022085475.1 Heliosperma pusillum | reverse complement strand
AGAGTCTTCTTACTTTTCTACTAAGTCAAAGAAACACGGGTTTGAATGGCTGGGTATACGGGTTGAAATATGGTTCGAAAAACGGTTGGGGGTTTTCGGTAAGACAGGGGTTAAATGAGGGGTTTTTCGGGCTTTTTTACGGACAATAGGCCACCAGTTTGGGTCGAAGGTTGGGTCCATGTTGTAGGCTATGTGAGGGGCTAGGTGTAATAATCTGTATTAAGTTTGTAAGACTTTTACTTTCTTATTAGTCTTATTTGTTTGTTGGAGACTTGGTAAGGTGATATGTGATTGGTAGAGTCCTTGTGTCATAGGTGATTTTATTGTGTTGTGTCATTGACTAGGATTGATGTGGTTTGTTGCGACATATGTTTAGCATATTTCTTGTTCTGTGTTGTTGTGACATATGTTTAGCATATGTCTTGTTATGTGTTGTTGTGTCATATGTTTAGCATATGTGTTGTTGTGTTTAGCCCTGTGTTGTTGTTGGTAGGGTGTCTTTTGGTAGGAGTATGAGTTGTGAACTTTGATGACGAATTTTGGTCTTAAGGAGGGACGACTGTAATACTCCGTATTCTTATGTGTGGGGACTCGGCTAAGAAGGGCTTACTCGACCGAGTACATGGTGTACTCGGCCGAGTACAACCTACTCGACCGAGTGGATTTGGCTGGCAAATTTTGGATGATTGTGATCTTGCGTACACGGCCGAGTGACTTTGGCACTCGACCGAGTGAGTGGTACTCGATCGAGTACGAATTAAAGGATTAATAGGAGGGATTAAAATCATAATTCACTTTTTACGCTTCCTAATCGTAAAACCTAAACTCTCTCAAAACCCTTATTGAACCTTTGATTATCTCGTGCCGGATCTGTTGTTCCTTTGCCTAGATTGACTTATGTGGTAAGTATACATGTTTATGCTTTGATTGTGATTGTTATAGTAGACATAATTGAATTGGGGGAAAAGGAATTAAATTGTCTTGATTGTATGAATGTTAATTGCTTTAGGAGGGGACTTCGTTGAGGAACACTTCTAATCACTAGTGCTTTTCGTGGATCTTGATAAAGTAGGGTTTCCCTACTCAGTATTTGTGTTATTAATAAATGCTATGAGATGTTATATGATATTGTTTGTGATTGATGATGGAGATGATGGAGTTCGGGTTTAGGGAGTTGTTGTCGATTTCATGGTTACTTGTGATTAGTGATCCTGTTGGGAGATAGTTCATGCCCCGAGTTTGCCCCTGTGGGTATCCCGCCACGTGGGGGATGTTCACATTAATGATCCGGGTTCTCTCGGTGCGGTGAGAGGGGCTTTCAATGCCTGTGGCTGCGGTCCAGGGTCAATAGGTGGTTTGTAGGGCAGGCTGGTAACCCGAGCCTACGAAGATGTTCGCTTCGGTGGCCCTCTTGTTTCTGTTATGTGTTGTGGTTTTGCTTGTGCATTGATCGATAGACACATTTACTGACCCTTTTACTGTTTACAAAACTGCTGTGATCCATTGGGGGATGGTGATCAGGTTATCGCAAGTAATCCTTAGAGGATGGCGGGGAAGAGGATGGGATCACTTATGAGTCTAGCTTCCGCATCACTTGGATTCTCAGTTGTTAAACATTCTTTATTTATTTGTTATTGATTGGAATTGGTCGGATGGTATGCCATCTGTTTGAGACATGTATTTGTATTTAAACATTTCTTAATAAGTATTGCTTCCTTTATTGCTTGTTGTGTTAAATACCTCGAGCAACCGAGATGGTAGCACTTCCATGTGCTAAGGGGGTCTTGTAAGGCACCTTGGTGTATGAAGGTGTTACAAAGTGGTATTAGAGCGATCGATGTTGGAACCTAAAACCAATGAACCTAATGAACTAGGAGCGTCTAATAAAATGAACCCGGGTAGGATTCAAAGGGAGCTACCGCAAAGATTAGGGAGACGTCCCGAAGTCGCACTTTTTCCCCTATAGCTCTTACTTGGTCACCATGGGAAGTGTCGGGGCGTTATGTGTATTTAGTGTATTAATATATGTTGCATGTTGAGATATGTGAAATAGAGATGGATGTGGAAAGGACTGGGGTGGTGAATTGTGGCATGTGTGAACCACATGAGATGTGGCATGATTATGTCATGTATATGAAGTATGATGGCATGATGATGAACTTATATGAAATATGTATGAACGGTGGTGAATTTTGGCATGAGAATATGTTTACTATTAATAAACATGTTATATATATATATATGAGTTACATGTGATTATATGAAAGAGTTGTATGAGAACATGAAAAGTATGCGTTTATGATGGCATGAAAATATTATGTGGAATAATTGGCATGAATGGAGATTAATTTTCAGCTAATACATATTGATATGTTGGGATAATAAGAACAAGTGAATGGTTGTGAATTATGGTATTTTATGTGATGTGAGGTATGTTAATGAGTGGTAAATTTGTTTGGTAACAAAAATTTGAATTATATGAAGTTTGATTTTGGAAGGTCTGTCTTTAAACTTCTATAACTTGAGTTCTAGAAATGATATTGATGTAATTCTAAATGGAGGTGATAGCTTTCATGTTACGGTTCTAAAGGTAGGTCATGAGACGAAATTGACTTAGAATTGATGGAGATATTCCCGTTTTACGAAAAGTGGTCAGTGCTGAGAAATCCGTTGCACTCGACCGAGTACAGGGTGCTCGACCGAGTGTACTTTGCACTCAACCGAGTGTCTTGAAATTTTTGTGTCAGGATGGTTACAGGGGTTTGTACTCGACCGAGTACAATATGTACTCGGCAGAGTGCGTCGTACTCGACTGAGTACCGAGAGTACTCGACCGAGTGCTGAGAGTACTAGACCGAGTGTCTAGTATTCGATCGAGTGTGTTGTATTTGATCGAGTGGCTTCGCCACTGTGGGTGAATTGTGGAATTTATTTGTCAATGTGTTGTGTGTACTAAGTTATTCATATTTTACTTATGTCTAAAGAAGTGTCGTCTTAGAGAGTGAGTTTGCGGATTCTATAAGGGAATAATGTTGCCCAAGGTTGTATTGTTTTGTGGGAAGTGTGTGAGATTGTATATGGCTAGGACAGATAAATTGATGAGCCTTATGAGAGAGATAGAAAATTGGTTTTGTGATATGAGATGTGTAATAATGTTGTGTTTTAGAGCAATATATATAGAGGTGTGTATGTTTATATGATCATGTGATAATGTGAGAAAGGGAAGGTATGAACTGCTGATTTAGAAGAGAGACATGAATGGTTATAAAGGGGAAATGTGTATAGGAAAAATGAGAATGTTTGAGTTGATTAGGGATATATGCAATGGGGACCGATATAGAGGAATTTAACGATGATGGTACCTTGTCAGCTTAGTGTGTTTGATGTGTAATAAGGACTGGATATTGTTTTGATGGAAAGCCGGATAACTGCAGAGACAATTGTGGAGAGGAAGTATTATGGAAAGTCTAATATAAGGTAAGCATCATTGTGAGGTATGGTAAGGATAGATAGTAATAGTATATGATGAGTTTCGTTGTTGTTTGGGCGTATTTATAGCAAATGAAGAAAAATAGTATGATAGGAGTAATATTTATTGCGTATGATTGGAAGATTGTAACGATGTGTTGTCGAGTTTGGAATCTTGAGGTAATAAGAAGGTAGTCGCGTTATTGGACTAGATAGTGAAAGTGAATCTTTGGGATAATGAGTAATTGTAATTGGTGCGAATTGGAGGAAGTATAAATAGCGAATTTGTGAAACAAAGGAATAGTTGAAGCAATAGAATAACATAAAGAGAATGATATTTATGAATTCATGAAATGATTTGTATAGGGAATTATGAGTTAGAAAGAGACAAGTGGAAGAGGAATATTTGGAGGATCATATTTTGAGGCAAGTGTTAGAGTTTCAAAGGACATAGTTTGGTAAGAAAGAGTTGAGAAAAGGTGATAGTATTTTCGAATGGATTTATAAATGATGTTGTGATAAAATAATATGATATAATAAATGTATATTGGCAGATAATATTTGGTGGAAATATTTCGGTTAGTAATCGAAGAGAATGTTGTGGAAAGTTAGGTGGAATCATTGAGGCTTTGGAAGTACTATAGGTTGTGACTGGTTTAAGATGTATTGGCATTTGGTGGTGTATTGATGTAATACCGTTATTATGGAAAGTGGCAGTCTGAAGTGTTGGGTTGATGTAATGGGAAGACAAGAGATTTAAATGGGAAATTATGAATGAATATCCAGATAGAGTTGTTAGTCGTTAATGGAACCTTTCAGGAGAATGGTGAATTAAAGGGAATGGGAGAGTTTGTTATGTTTATATTTGGTAGCTATAGTGAGATAGTGGTTTTGGTACTGGTGGATCGTTTTGCGGGGGAAGATGCGTTGAGAAAGGAAGTCTAGTCGTAATTGAGTTGAGGAGGTTATGAGGAGACTATAGTATTATTTGGACGAATTGTATAGTTGAGGGAAGAGGTGGTTTCAAGGGTAATGGCTTTAAGGTTTGTCTTCAGGTTAGCAACGAGAATGATGAATTATAATTGTGTAGGATTTATGTAGGTTTAGCTTCCTTGTTAAGATTATTTTGGTTGATAAGTGTTCGTTACTTGTATAGTTATTTAGTAATCTAAGATGTGGTATTGGTGGCTTGTGCATGTCGAGTTGGATTATCTTTATCATGGTCAGTATGATTTTCTGTTGTGTAATGGTGTCATTCATTTGGTGGCCCGTTTGTCGGTCATGTGGTTATGCGAGCCCCGTGATTTAGTTAGAGTATTGAGTCTTGAGGGCTTGCAGTAATTATGTGTTGTGCATGTGTACAGAGGTCGTACATTGTTGTTATCGTTTTGTTAGCTATGGACTGATGGGTTTAAAAGAGGAGTCTAATCGGTGAAGATTTTTGTTAAAGTCTTTGTAAATGTTTCTAATATATTTTGTACTATTTTGTTTTAAAAAGGATTTGTAATAGAAACTTTGTATATTAATTATAATATCCTTGTATTTCGGCAAATTTTGTACGTAAATTTGAATTTTATTTTAGCCGAAAAACAGGGGTGTCAATCATTATTGTTTGGGTCCCTTGTTCTCTTAGACTTTGGGCCGAGTGGCTTGATTGATGGTGTGGTTCCGTATATAAATTTGGATGTTTTGACTTGGTGGATGTGAGAAGGTCCAGAAATATAATTATGGTGTGCTTGAGGTTGTAAATTATTCATTGTCGTTTGGAGGATTTTATGGGGATATGGTGTTAGAGCGGGTTGAGTGTTATCTGGTTGAGATAGAGCGGGAATTCAGAAGAATGTTATGAGTAATCGTGGTAAATGATGGATCTACTTTTTCATATTGAGAATTTCTGGGTGGATTATAGGTAATGTGAAAAATGAATGGTGTTTGGAGTTGTCGTATGATTGGCAATGAGTATGGTGTTGAGGTATTCTTATAGTTATAGATGCTGAGCTGTGGTATTAGTTATTCAGTGATGATCGGTCTTGGAGTTATGTGAAAGAACAGAACTATTTTGTATGGTAGATCAAGTGCTATGTCTTGTTGAGAGGTTGAATTTGATATGATTGGTGGGTGTTGCAATATTGTTAAAAGAAGAGTGTTGACAAGTGTTGTTAAAAGTTGGAGTACTGGTGTGGTGGGTTGGTTAATGATATCGTTGGGAGGTGAATATTTTGACAGCGACATTTGATGGTGTAAGCTCGGATGTCTTGTCGATGAATGTATTGTTGGAACTTAGGGTTATGATGTTGTATCGGATGGTGACAGTCTTTGGGGGTACCCTTAATATGTGGAGGTGCTAGTCCTCGTGTGACTGCTTGGTTTCTCTTGTTGGAAATGAGGGTGTGAACTTCGGGGACAAAATTCATTTTAAGGAGGAAAGAATGTATTAATATGTATTAAGTTTGTAAGACTTTTACTTTCTTAATAGTCTTATTTGTTTGTTGGACACTTGGTAAGGTGATATGTGATTAGTAGAGTCCTTGTGTCATAGGTGATGTTGTTGTGTTGTGTCATTGACTAGCATATGTGCTGTTGCGACATATGTTTAGCATATGTCTTGTTATGTGTTGTTGCGACATATGTTTAGTATATGTCTTGTTATGTGTTGTTGTGATATATGTTTAGCATATGTGTTGTTGTGTTGAGCCATGTGTTGTTGATGGTAGGGTGTCTTTTGGTAGGAGTATGAGTTGTGAACTTCGAGTACGAAGTTCGTTCTTAAGGAGAGAAGACTGTAATACTCCGTATTCTTATGTTTGGGGACTCGGCCGAGTAAGGCTTACTCATGTACTCGGCCGAGTACACCCTACTCGACCGAGTACACCCTACTCGACCGAGTGGATTTGGCTGGCAACTTTTGGGTGATTCTTATCTTGCATACTCGGCCGAGTGAATTTGGCACTCGACCGAGAGAGTGGTACTCCCGAGTACGACAGTTTTCAGGATCGGTTCGCACGGTTTATTAAACGATTAATAGGAGGGATTAAAATCATAATTCACTTTTGACGCTTCCTAATCTTAAAACCTAAACTCTTAAACTCTCTCAAAACCCTCATTGAAACTTTGATTATCTCGTGCCGGATCGCTTGTTCCTTTGCCTAGATTGACTTCTGTGGTAAGTATACGTGTTTATGCTTTGATTGTGATTATTATAGTTGTAACACTCGTAAATGTACCCTATTTTTAAATTAAAAATATTATACGGATACTTTTCAGCGAAATTTTAGATTTAGTCTAGAACTTAGTTTCCCGTGTCTATTTTAGAAAATCCGAGTTCGTTTTCGGGCTTTACTCGAAATTCCGAGTGAGTTACGCCTTAAGCCGCTTTTGGGCTTTTTCCATGTTTTTCCACTTACTCACCTTATACTCCCTCAAACCCTAACTCCCTTATTCTTTCCACTTACTCCTTCTTCCTCAACAAGTAACCAAAAACCTAAACTCCATTCTTGATCAAGCTTAAGTTCCACACTACTCCTTCATCCCTTGCTCAAATCCGCTAATTTTTGTCATAATCTTCCTCTCTCATCGTCCTCTATCTTAATTGCAAAGAAAATTACCGTCTTTCTCACTTTTCAATTTATCCGTCTTTCTCAAAGGTCAATTATATTCATCTTTTGTTGTCTAATTGTAGGTGGAGACCTTCGAGACCTCGACAAAGACTACTACTTAGTAGAGGAGGACCTAGACAAAGATTGAAGACCCAAAAAGGTAACAATGAAGGGTTACTTGATATCATTCCGTGTTTTAATGTGTTTTTGATGTTAGTAAACGTATTTAGGATAGGATTAGTATTAATAGAATTTGTGTTTGTTGATGATACATGGTTATTGTTTCTTGATAATTGTTAATGAGTGTTGATGATAGTTGATGTTTGTTGTATGATGATTGGGTTAAAGAAGTGATTTTCGTGCATATATTGTCCCAACCGGCTGAACGGCCGCCAGTCAGCTGGCCGGCTGGGAGTTGGCTGATGTTTTATTGGTGTTACGTGATAATTTTGGTGTTCAGTAAGTCTCAGCCGGTCAGCCGACCGGCTGAGACACACCTCTTTTCCCACTTCTTTTCTCAATAGGTATACGGTCCAGCCGGGTAGCCGGCAGCCGGTCCACTTGACCGGTTGGATCATGCTGTATTTTTGACAATTTCCAAATGTTACTGTGGTGCCAGCCAGGTAGCCGGCAGCCGGTCACCCTGACCGGCTGGCACACGCTGTATTTTGTCTTCTATTCTTTTCTTATACTTTCATTTATAATAGTTCGCATGGTTCGTTTATCGTATAAATTTACGTAATAGCTTTAAATATTCATGTTTAGATTATATGATATCCCATTCGTTTGTATCGCATGTTTTGTGACGGTTTTTGATATATCGCCCTTTGAGTCGGTTTTACATATGTTATTATTTGAGCACTAATTGTTAAGTGCTATGAACTCTCATTCCCCCTTAATGCTTAAATGCATGTTTTAGTGGGGATATGACGACGTTGCTGGGAGGCGAACGCTTTGCATTGATCGACCCGGCCGTCAAATGTCATATACTTGCGAGGTGATGTCATTGCATGTAGCGTACCGCTTGTTATGATGCTTGTGCTCTTTCCGCCTCTTTCGTGAAGGTTGAGCGAATTTTGGGTACTCGGCTTCTATGTTTGACCGAGTCTTGGATGCGAAATGTTTATCGCATGTCGAATCAGAAAATGTGATTCCGAGAGTCTGGCCAGGTTTAGACTAGGACCATATTATTATCGTCGTCCTACCGGGAGGAAATGAGTCTACATATACGAAATGTTAATCGTGTATGCGTTCAGGGAAATATTTATCCCGTGGATGCAATTTTAATCATACTTGCTATGTACACGGTGCTAGTGCGTGTCATTTACCGTGAGAGATGTTGTCAACGTATTCGTACGTTTGGATGGATGATTATATGTTGATTATTTGTGACCGTTGGCTGACTTGGCGTGGTTTATATGTCGAGTCTCAATCTTATCAAGTATATGCCGCTACCGGTGAGATGCAAGCCGTAGTGAGTATATAGTTTCCTAAGGGTTTCTTCCCCGAGTCTATCTATAATATGATGGTTACGGTTTTGTACTTCATGTGCTTATATCTTAAATATTGAAATGCCTATTTATCCTTCTCGTAATTCACATGTATATTTATATATGTATGCTTCTACTTATGTATTTATGTTTATGTATGTTATTTGTGATATGGTTGGGAGAACCCGGAGTTACTACCCACTGACTGTGGCGTTCATGTTTTCATGGATAAACAGGTTGCTTGGATGGATTTTGCTTGTTGTTTCTGGGTTCGGGTGTGAGCTAGCGGGCGTTGGCCTTGACGATTCACCCCTAGACGTTTCTTAGATAGTTTGATAATAACTTTATGTTTGATCACGTTTTGAGAGACTACGTCTCTTTGTAGTATATTATATTTTAGTTTGTATTTATTTGACATTCCTCGTACTTTTATTTTGGCATGTAAAAGGTTTTAAAAATACCGTATTTTCCGCTATATAAATCGCATGCTTGTTATGTTTTATTTCCGCTGTCGCGAGGGTTGTCACAGTTGGTATCACAGCCTATGACGCTCCCGACGCAGACACGTGAACCCTAAACTTAGATTAGTTGACCTTGAAATAATAAACGAGAGATGGGTAGAAATTAAGGACTTTAATTGGTAGTCTCTTTATTTATGCTAAGTGTTAGGATTAACTCCATTTGTTTTTGTCTCTTATGAAGATGGTTAGACCTCGACTAGTAAAGAATGTCATGCTAGAAGCTCTTACGCAAGTTCTAAAGAATCAACAAGATGCGGTAAATGCTCACGCCGACCAAGTCCCTCCTCGTAGAGAAGACAATCACCAAGGAGGCTATGCTTGGGTGGCTAGCCAAATTTTTAGGAGCAAGATCACGCCGTATGGTGGAGAACCGGACCCTACCGAGCTTTTGGAGTGGTTTCGGGAGATGGAAAAGCAATTCGACTTGTACCAAGTCCGTGAAGAGGACAAGGTGATGATTGCTAAGCACTTTCTTGTGAGGGAAGCCGACAATTGGTGGGCGATTACTAATCCTACCGCTACTCTTGAAGCCAATTTCAATTAGGAATGTTTCAAGGCTCTTGTGGAAGGCCGATTTTATCCCAAGGAGCTCAAGAAACAAAGGCTCAAGGAATTCATTGATTTCAAGCAAGGTGACTTGACGGCTCAAGACTTCACCACTCAATTCAACAAGCGTGCTCACTTTGCACCAAGGCTCATCAAGGATGATGAAGACCGAGCTTTTTACTACCGTAATAAGCTTAGTGCTTTGCTCCAAAGCAAAGTAAGGAGGAATTCTACCTCTTTTGGAGAGATGTATGATGATGCCCTTTGGGCCGAGAACTCCATGAAGGCCATCAAGGATGAAGCTATGATGAAGAGTCCCCCTCCTTCCTTCGCACATAGGCCAAAGTTCTTTGGGAAAAGTTCGTTTACTCCCTCATCTTCCAATGCCTATGCCAACAAGAGGAGATTCAACCCTCCTCCAAATGCAAATCCAAGTACTCCTTTCATTCCCCGAGCTACTTCTAACGTGGCTCATAGGCCCTATGCTTCCCTCAAGCTCAAGGTCGCTTATGTAACCGTTGTAGACAACCACACCACCCCGGTGTAACATGTTTCAACCGACCATATGTTTGCTTCTTTTGCCAAAAGACGGGTCACCGTTATGATGATTGCCTCGATCGGAAGTTTCCCCCTCCAATTGCCAAACCCAAGGGATCTATCTTCGTTCTAAGCCGAGCCGAAGCCGATGCTTATCCGGAGATAATTACGGGTATGTTCTCAATCTTAGAGCAACCGTGTCTTATTCTATTTGATACCGGTGCTTCTATGTCCTTTGTGTCTTCAACTTATGTTGATAAGTTAACTATCGAGCCTACTTCTAGTGAGGATACTCCCATACCCTTAGCATCCGAAGAACTTATCTCATGTTCCACTCTTTACCCTAATGTTCCTATTTCTAATGCGGGTACTATCTTTCCCGCTAATCTCCTTAAATTTTCTCTAAGAGAGTTCGATGTAATTCTAGGTATTGAATGGTTAGCGTTATACCATGCTAGATTCGAGTGTAGAGATCAAAAGATTTATTTAAAGAGTCCTTTAGGAGTTAGAATAACTTATATGGGATCTCATTCTCGAATGGGTGTGTCTTTGATTTCCGCAATGAAGTTGGTGAGTTTGGTAAGAAAGGGTCACCAAGCGTTCTTGTGTATTGTGACTTCTACAACTACCTCCTTGCCAAATATTGAAGATGTACCTATAGTTCGTGATTTTGTTGATGTATTCCACGAAGACTTGCCCGGGAACCCTCCCGAGCGTGATGTTGAGTTTTCCATTGATCTTGTACCTAGATCCAGACCCATAGCTAAAGCTCCATACCGTATGGCTCCAACCGAGTTGAAAGAGTTAAGGAAGCAACTTGATGATATGATTGAAAAAGGTTTCATTTGACCGAGTGCCTCGGCTTGGGGTGCTCCCGTTCTCTTTGTGAAGAAGAAAGATGGTTCCATGAGACTTTGTATTGACTACTGTGAGTTGAACCGAATTACAATCAAGAATAAATATCCTTTGCCAAGGATTGAAGATTTGTTCGATCAACTAAAGGGTGCTTCAACTTTTTCCAAGATTGATTTGAGATCCAGATATCACCAAATTCCCGTTCGTGATGTCGATATACCGAAGACCGCTTTTAGTACAAGATATGGTCACTTTGAGTTCAAGGTGATGCCATTTGGTTGGACTAATGCTCCCGCTATTTTTATGGATCAAATGAACCGCACATTTAGTGAGTATCATGACAAGTGTGTAGTGGTGTTCATTGACGACATGCTTATTTTCTCCAAGACCAAAGAGGAGCATGCTATTCATCTTAGGACTATTTTGAGTGTCCTTCGTCGTTAGAAGTGGTTTGCCAAATTCTCCAAGTGTGAATTTTGGTTACCTAAAGTGTCCTTTCTTGGACATGTAATTTCTAAAGAAGGTGTGATGGTAGACCCATCTAAAATAGAAGCTGTGGTGGATTGGAAGAGTCCGACCGATGTTAGAGAAGTCCAAAGTTTTCTTGGTTTAGCTGGTTATTACTGTCGATTTGTTAAAGATTTCTCAAAGCTTGCTAGACCGATGACTCAATTATTGAAGAAAGAAACCAAGTTCGTATGCAATGAAGCTTGTGAAGCCGCTTTTCAAGAGTTAAAGAAAAGGTTGACTACCGCTCCAGTGTTGACTTTACCTGAAGATGGTGTACATTTTGATGTCTATTGTGATGCTTCCTGTTGGAGTAAGTGTCCTCCACAAATAGTACATTTATATAATAAATCTCATTTGGAATATACGTGGCATGATTAGTATATTTTGATACTCCACGTCAGTTGATTAACGTAAATCGGTAACGCTCGGCTGACTAGAGTTTGACGTTATTGTCGTATGACGGCGGTGATCTACTGATCCCTTTAGGTCACACCTATAGGATGAGACCCAAATAGAAAACTAATTATTTGTATACGATACAGTTTAATTAGTCCCTTACATATATTTGATATATGTTTAGTTATGTGAGCTAATTATTAGATATTGAGTTAAGAACTCGAGCAAATTAATTTTATTGCTCAATTATACGATAATTGATTGATAAAATTTTACGTCTTATTTTAATACGATTAAATAAGATTTATTTTAGTGATTAATCGTTAATTCTTTAAATTAGTTGAGGTTATGTATATATTTTGAGGTAGAGGTAATTAGTTAATTATATTTACAAGGAGTTGTAAAATAAATTAACTGGGCATTGTGGAATCCATTATATATTGATATAATGGTAAAATATCACTTAAACGTTAAGTACATATTGTTTATTAATATATGTCATATAATTGTTATATGATCAAATTAACACTTAATTATATAAGATGATTAAACATATGATTATAAGTATTTGTGGGAAAAATATCAAAAATCAAAATGGACCATAGTACTCTAGTGGAGGCCGGATTCCATGTAGTGTAAGCAATAATGTTTGTTCATTTCTTGTAACACACTACAACATATTGATTATGACATGTTATGACATGAACATGATCATTTTTATGTCCTACACTCTACCACTTTTCATGTGATTAAAATAAGCAAAATATTGGCTCATTTTTGAGCTTCTTGACCGGCCATGTGCCTACATAAGGGCATTTTGGTTGTTCAATTCATTTGCTCATTTTTCCACTTGTTTTAGATATCTCTCTAAAATCGTCAACTTCTCTCTAAACTCTCACATGCATGCTAATATTCATATCATATTACTAGTGTAGTAATACAATAATATTAGTAGTATTTGTCTTACTTATTATCTAGTTAATAATAAGGTAAGATTATTTGGGTTTAATCTTGGGTGCAACAAGAAGGAGACCTTCTACTTTGGAGGTTGTTTTATGGAGGATCATCCATTAATTTTATGCTCAAGAACAATAAGAAGGAGTTCTTGTTTTGCCCATATTGAACCAAAAATTTCTCATTGTAAGGAAATTTCTTCTTATCTTTATATTTATGCTTTTATATTTGCATGCATGATAAGTAGACCCTAAATCATTAAGTTAATGTAATTTAATGAACTAATTAGAGGAGTCTAATTAGAGGTCTAGGACTTTCATGTGGTATCAGAGCTCAATTGTTACATGCATGTCGATTTTAAGCATTAAAATCGAGTTATACGATAACTTGGGTAAAATTGAAAATTTGTGTTAAAAATTGGTTTGCACAAAATTTTTGATTTGCATGCATACCTACTGACCTCAAAATGGTTGTGGTCAAATTTGGTGATTTTGGGGATTAATTTGCTATTTATTTAGATTTATGGCCTTTAAATCATGTTAATATGCATGTTTTATGTTAAAAGTTAACTAAAAATAGTTGCATGTTGATTCTGGCCATGAATTTTTATATGATCTCACATGCATGTTGTACATACTCTATGTAAAATTTCGTGACTTTTAATTAAGTTTTGCATGATTATTGATTTTTATAAGATAAAAGTCAATAAAGTGAGATTATTATGATCATAAAATGGAAACGTCCTTTTATGGTCTTGACAATTTTTGGTACATTTTATAATCTGATTTATATCATCTTGGTGAAATTTTATAATTTTTTTCACTATTTTACTATATTTAATGGTTTTTATTTGATAAAATTGTTGAATATTAAGTTATTTGTTCATAACATTTATTCAAATTTTTTGGGCAAATGTTTCTGGTTTTTAGAGTTCCTGGAAATGTTCCAGAATGTACAAAATTTTTGGTTTCAAATTTTTATAAGTTTTATATTTTATTTTGGGTTTATTTCATAAATGTTATGATTAAACCTTTATATTTAGCAAATACGATCAATTCGAACTAATTAAATACAAACAAAGTTCGTGGGGACTAATTTTGAGTTCTAAATCAGTTTAGATAATTAGTTTGAGCTTAAATATGATTTAAGTGTTGATTAGTGATTTTTAATGGTTAAAAATTGATAAAATCCATAAAACCGAGCTAGAATGAGCATGATAAGTATCAAGGGCGATTTTGGCATATTTTTTTCAGCATTTTTATTTATGTTGTTATGGTTAAATGAATGAATGTCATTTGTTTAAATTTTAATGCAAGTTGTACCTAGTATGGTCTACATTATTTTAATTGGTATTACCCGTAATGTAAGGGAATACTGATTCGGTTGTAATTTTATTTGCGATCTCGTATCGCCGTTTGTAATAATTTAATTTCATTTTCTAGATCAAATGTATAATAGCAATTTTATTTGTATCTTTTGTAATTAATTATTATGAAGACGGAGACTCCCGAAGTCGGTGTTCCAAAAGACGGTGCCTTTTTGAAGTATGTTCAATGAAGAGGCAAGGGGCCAAGGAGTTGTTTTCCGATTTTGTAATCGTCTAGTTAATTAGATTAGCTAGGTGGCCATACTAGGATTTATTATTTGCTTGCTTTATGTTTTTTCGTTCATGCCAAAATCGCCAACATGCATTTTTATTTCTCGATTGTCAATTCAAAGTTATTCAAAATTCACCGACTTAGTTCGCTTATAGGGAATTAATAGCTAAATTGACAAGACCTCTATTATAACTTTAAAAAATTGAGATTTAGCCTTACCAATTGAAGTACCTATGAACCCCGTGTTCATTAGGGCTACCACGCTCGTGGATCCTTTTTTACCTCGGGTAAGTAGGGTGATGCGATCACAAGCCAAAATTGGATTGGACTGAACGAGATAAGCGTTATCTTGGGACTAGGAGATAAATTTAGTTGAAATCCGTCAACCAAGAGTTCTAAGTGTAGAATTAGTCAAGTATTGACTTACCATTTTTAGATAAAGGTAGCATACGATGACTATTTTTGTCTAAATATGGGTCTTGGAATCACTTATATAATTTTGTGAGGGGTCATTATATGAGTGACTTGTTTAAAATTGTTTTACAAGTAAATTATATATAAGCAATGAATGTTTATTTTCCGTTGAGATTTATTTTATACGCGCAAATGACAAATATTTTATCCTTCTATGAACTTGTAAATCCGTTCAATCGTGGAAAGGGTTTCCATTATTTTATACGGTAGCATTTTGATTGCAATCTCCATTTAAACCACCATAGCTAATGACAAAATGAATTTTTCTTTTGATCCTCATATTCACCATTGCAAATGTCTCTTATGAAGAGTATATGAATAAGTCACACTTAGTCAAAAACGTTTTGATTTTTAGTGACGTCTTCTTATAACAATGGTACATCAATTTTTGCTCCAAAGAAAATATTTGTATTTTGGTATGTCGTCATTATGCTCCTTATCGAGGCTTACCTCAAAAGAGGCCAAATCAGTTGGGACGACTAGGTTAATCGATTTATTTAAAATCGTGAATAACCAAATACCGTAGTCACTTCATGAAAGGTTTATCCTTTTGAAGGTAAAACCATGAATGAAATGAAGAATAGTCTTCACAATAATTCTAATATACTTGTCTAAGTAGAGATTCATGAAAGTGAGTGGGAGCACTAAGAATGATGTTTATATTCTTAATTGTTAAGACGAGGTTCAAGAGTAGGTTGGCACGAGTTTGGCACAAGGCAAGGGAAAAAGGCAAGACTATTTTTGAATAGTAAAGTCAAAACCCAAGCAAGGTGTCGAACCCAACTTTTGACGATTCTATTTTACAGTGTAGGAAAAAAGAAAAGAATCTGCCCCAAGTTTTCTAAAGAGTTAGAAATTGGGTGTACTATTTTCACCCATAATATATATATGATCGAGATTTATTTTGCTAAATGCAATTTTTGGGTATTAGATACCCATTATGGTTTTCATCAATGTATTCAATGCATATAATCATGATTCGTGCGACGACTAACCATGATTAAATGTCGACCTACAAGGGAAATAGAACTATTGTAGTCTTATTTCTATAGAGACATATAAAAGTTATAATATGCTCAATCTAGTTTTGGATTTAGAGGTATACTTTAATAAAAGTTATTATGTACACGACCTCTAAATAAAGAATATAGTATCCACTTTTGTGTACGACACAAGTGTTTCACTTTTGTGAATGGAACAAGCGTTGTATCTATTTATGCCTATACTTGGTCAATGGTTTTGCCATACCAATTAAAGGTAATTATATTCTTGACCTAAAACTAAAAATTATTTGTCATATTAATTGTAAAAGGCTCAAAATTGGTGACCCTAATCTAATGTTAATCCTGGATTATGTAGCACATTAAGAGGCTAGTATTGACTACTATCCCTAAACCATTTGATTTTGAATCTTATGGTGTGTGCGAATCTTGTATTCAAGGCAAGATGATTCGTGCCCTTTTGTTAAAAAGGAAATCAAACTAGTGAGTTATTGGCCCCATTATATAAGAATATTTGTAGTCCAATAACAAACACAACTAGAGATGGTGATGACTACTTCACTTTATTTACCGACGACTTAAGTAGATATTGTGTTTGATTCTACTTAATGAGGTGCCAAGAGAAATCTTTGAAAAGTTCAAAGAGCTTCAATGTGAAGTAGTTAACCACCAAGAATATTAGATAGTGGACTTACGACCAAATCGTAACAATAAATATCTAAGTATTGACATTGATTTTCACCAAAAGTATTGTGAAATAGTTTCACGAGTTAACTTCTCTAACACACATTATGAGATAAGGGTGTTGTTGCATAGAGAAACAGAACCTTATACGATATGATTTTGTTTTTGTCAAGTCAAACTGAGCCATTTGACTAACCTTGGGATCTTAATATTTTTGTCTGCTATTTCTTTTCCCACCATATCAAAGCACATTTAAAACAGTCGGATTTTATTTCATATACGATATGGATAGGTAGCGTACCTAATTTATAAGTTATCCGAATAAAACAAGTGCTCAATAATCCTACATTGACCACGAGAACAAAGCGTTTGTGACTCGTGATGTTGTCTTTTAATAAAAATACGATTATTTCTTGATAAGACAGAGTGGGAGAAAATGTTTCAAGAGCCACAAACTGAGCATATGGTCCGGAAAAAGTTTTCCTCATTGCTTGTTCAGTAGTTGTTTCTTCGAAACTTAAGAGGTCAGGAGGAATTTTATCACTCCTTAATAGTGATGAATTCTAATATGTGACTTATAAAAGACTGTTTCCAGTCCCAACTTCTTACTATGGCTTAGAGTCATACGATTCGTAATGGACTCCATGGATGATGGTCAGGTATGTGACCTGGTAAATTTTACTTGAAGAAGTACGACCTCTTCGATTTTTAAGATCGAAATTTGCATGGATAAACATTAAAATGTTTTCAAAGATAAATGGGTAGGCAAAGAGTTTTGCACCTACCTTAATTATTCGATCCATTCGAATATACTTAGCGTTTACAGTATATCATTGTTGGATTTATGTCCCGAGTCCAATTAAGGTAACCCGGTTTATATTCTTTGTAACCGTAACGTTTTGCTAGAAGCCGCTTACGGACCGAGTATTAAATTGTTTAATGACTCGTGTAGAATTAAACGGGCCCATTGGGTCACATACAAGATGAATACGGTATTTCCTATTTACAGTTAAAGATAGAAATATGGAAATAGGGTTCTAATTGGATTAGGCCTAGTTGCGATTTAGGTAAGAGTTTAACTAGGAAACTGATTCTTTACCTCCCTATATATACAGAGATATAAGGGAGTCAGTTTTGATCATAATATTATTCTTTCTGTGAGAAATAATAAACCCTACCTTGTACTAGCATACAAATCGCATCTCCTGTTCATACGTGTGGATACTAGTGGAGGCACTACAATTGGGGTGCTCTTATTTATTTGTACCAGTTGGGTTATTTAGATACGGTTCTTATTTTCTTATATTGCTGGATTTTATTGCTCACGGATTAATTCCGTTGCGAGGTAATTCGATTACTCTTTTACTATTTAATTCTGATTTCTAACATAGATATGGTCCTGGAAATTCGGTATTGAAATTGTTTTAAGTACTTTCGAATCCCTTCAGTGGTATCAGAGACAACATGTAATGTTAAAAATCGAATCTTGATTGCCGCTGTACATGTATTTTTGGTACGTATTATTATATTGTTTGCATAAGATAGAAAGATGGCAAATTCTATACGTATTAATTCCTTCTTAGATCAGCCGCAAATTTTGACTTTCATATACTTGAGTTTTCCTTCTGCTGACTTGATAATGATGCTTTGGGCAAATTCTATGAGTGTTACGTTACGTACATATGCGAGTTTGGTAATCTGATCTTGTTGCTTGTCTGATATTATTTTTTGGCATCTCGTGTGTTCACGAGAGTTTCCTTATTTCGTTATGTACGTATGACGTAAAGGACATTAGCAATTGTTATGTATCTTTTGATTGTCTATTGTAATATATGATATTGTTGTTTAGGGTATTAATGTTAATTGGTTAACATGTATAAACTTAATTTGATTAATGTTACGTAATATATATTGGATATATGTTTTTGACCTTAAACTCATATTCGTTTGCGACTAACTTAATAAGATTAAATTAGAAAACACGATTTATTGAAATTGTTTCGTAAATTTTGTTTATCAGTTCTGAGTGTCGGAATTTGACAAAACAATAGTGGTTTTCGCATGTAAACGGCATTTTAAACAAGACTGCAAAGCAGGATCTGCATTTTAAGGCCAAATTCGAATGGTTAGAATGCGTTTTGGGCTGTTTTTGATTTAAAAGTTGATAATTTTAATGTTTTCTTAATCTATCTTGAGATTATGTTAATGATATGCCTTTATTTTATATTGAGACATGCTTTTGTTGATTCCTTCATGTATGAGATACATGTAATATGTATATGTTTATTAGTATGCTTTAATGGTAGACATATATGTTTAAATCTCTCAATCTAAATATTAAGTTAATGCCTTTCCAACCTAATGAATGTAATAAACTTATATCATCATGTAATGGGTCTGCCAAAGTAGAGTATTCTGGTTATGTAAGTTGAGCAGGTGGATAACAGTTATTCACACATGTAGGTTGGTTGTCTTAACAAAGTTTTTTCAAAACAGTTTTGAACTTTGAGGCAAATAGTTAAAATTCATATGATGATTATTTAACAAACTGAGAGTTGTATATGAGATACAATTAACATAGAGATGTTTACCTTAATCCTTATATTTTGGGCGATGAGCCAAAGCTCACTTAAATTATAGGTATTTGGGGTCTTGGAATATTGTACATGTATGAGGGTTACTTGTATAATTTGTAGTCTTAAATTTGTTTAAGACAATATGTTGCATATTTTTTAACATGTCACTTATACTTGTATATTTTATTGTTTTAGATAATGTCTCATACCACCAATTCGTTTTCACTTCGTTCCCTCCTTGAGAAGGAAAAGTTGAATGGTTCAAACTTCTTGGAATGGTGTCGTAACTTGAGAATTGTTCTCAAGCAGGAGAAAAAGGTATATGTCCTTGAGAAGGCATTACCTAAGAAACCAGATAGTAATGCCCCTTCTAACGTTAAGAATGTGTGGAAAGAGCATTCTGATGCTAATACTGATGTTTGTTGTCTTATTCTTGCCACCATGAACTCTGAGCTTCAGAAGCAATATGAGAACATGGAGTCGGCTTATGAGATTGTTGAAAACCTGAAAGCCATGTTTCAGGAACAAGCTAGAACTGAAAGGTACAATACTGTTAAGGCTATCTTTGACTGCAAGAATGGGAAAAGATGAGTCTGTCAGTCCACATGTCATTAAAATGATAGGTTATTTTGATAATCTTGAAAGACTTGATGCTGGAATAAGCCAAGAGTTGGCTACTAACATTGTGCTTCAGTCCTTGAATCCAAGTTATAATGATTTTATTTTGAATTATAATATGCATAACTTGGATAAATCTCTGAAAGAACTGCATGGGATGCTTAAGACAGCTGAGCCTAGCATTAAGAAGGCTCCTAACCCTAATGTTCTGATGATACATAAGGGAAAGGGCTTTAAAAGGCAAGGCTTGGACAAGGGCAAGGGTAAGAGTAAGGCAAATATTGCTAAATTCAAACCCAAACCCAAGTCAGTAAAGGGCAAGCCCTCTGAAGATGCTTGTCATTATTGTAATGAAAAGGGGCATTGGAAGAGGAACTTCAAAAAGTACTTGGAAGATGTGAAGAATGGAGCTGTTGCCTCCACTTCAGGTATTCATGTTATAGAAGTAAATGTTACTACTCGTTGTTCTACTTCTTGGGTATTAGATACTGGTTGTGGTTCTCACATTTGTTGTAATGTGCAGGAACTAAAAAGGAGTAGAACATTGGCAAGAGGTGAAGTGGACCTACGAGTTGGCAATGGAGCAAGAGTTGCTGCTTTAGCTGTAGGAACATTTCATTTATCGTTGCCTTCTGGCTTAATTTTAGAACTGGATAATTGTTATCATGTACCTGCCATTAGCAGGAATATTATTTCTGTTTCGTGTTTGGACATGAATGGTTTTGATATTCGAATAAAAGACAAATGTTGTTCTATTACGCGCAATGGTATTTTATATGGTCAAGCTCATATTATTGATGGGTTATATGTTCTAAATTTAACTAAACAGGTTTATAACATTAATGCCAAAAGATTAAAAACTAATGATTCTAATCCTACTTATCTCTGGCATTGTCGTTTGGGTCATATAAATGAGAAACGCGTACAAAAGCTTCATAAAGATGGACTTTTGGATTCATTTGACTTTGAATCATTTGATAGATGTGAATCATGTTTATTTGGCAAAATGACAAAAACGCCTTTTACTGGTTACAGTGAGAGGGCGAGTGATTTATTAGGCCTTATACATTCTGATGTTTGTGGTCCAATGAGTCATACCGCTAGAGGTGGATTCCAGTATTTCATAACATTTACTGATGATTTCAGTAGATATGGTTATGTTTACTTGATGAAACACAAGTCTGAATCCTTTGAAAAGTTCAAAGAATTTCAGAATGAGGTGCAGAATCAACTTGGCAAGACAATTAAAGCCTTACGATCAGATCGTGGAGGTGAATACTTGAGCCAAGAGTTTGGTGATCATCTTAGAGGTTGTGGAATTGTTTCACAACTAACTCCACCAGGAACACCACAATGGAATGGTGTGTCTGAAAGGAGGAATCGAACCTTACTTGATATGGTTCGCTCTATGATGAGTCATGCTAGTCTTCCAATTTCATTTTGGGGTTATGCACTTGAAACTTCTGCTTTTACACTTAACAGGTGTCCATCAAAGTCGGTGGAAAAGACACCATATGAGATATGGACTGGAAATGTTCCTAAGATGTCTTTTCTAAAAATTTGGGGTTGCGAGGTTTTTGTAAGGAAATTAATTCCTGAAAAGCTTGGCGCCAAATCCGACAAATGCTTCTTTGTAGGGTATCCTAAGGAAACTAAAGGGTACTATTTCTACAACCCATCTGAGCGCAAAGTGTTTATAGCTCGGTACGGTATTTTTTTGGAAAAAGAATTTCTTTCCAAAGGAACCAGTGGGAGTAGAATTGATCTCGAAGAAATTCGAGAAACACAGGACGTTCCTCCACCGAATGAGGAGGAAGATCGAATAGATTTACAAAGAGTTGTAATGTCTACTCCTGTGGAACCCGCCCTACGTAGATCTGAGAGATCTAATTTTGGTAGGGATCCCGCAAGGTATGGGTTCTTAATGACTGAGCATCGTGATCTACTTTTAGTAGAAAACGATGAGCCTAAGTCATATAAAGAAGCAATGATGGGTTCTGACTCTGAAAAATGGCTTGAGGCCATGAAATCCGAAATGGAGTCCATGTACCATAACCAAGTATGAACTTTGGTTAATCCACCCGATGGCGTTAAAACCATCGAGTGCAAATGGGTCTTCAAGAAGAAGATTGACATGGATGGAAATGTGGATATATATAAGGCGCGACTGGTAGCCAAAGGTTTCAAGCAAATTCATGGTATTGACTATGATGAAACCTATTCTCCAGTAGCGATGCTTAAATCCATTCGGATTCTTCTAGCAGTTGCTGCATTTCATGACTATGAAATTTGGCAAATGGATGTGAAAACAGCTTTCCTTAATGGAAATCTGCAAGAGGATGTGTATATGACACAACCTGAAGGTTTCACAACACATGCTGGGAAGATATGCAAGCTTCAAAGATCCATTTATGGATTGAAGCAAGCATCTCGGAGTTGGAATCTTCGTTTTAACGAGGCAGTCAAAGAGTTTGGTTTCCTTAGAAACAAAGAAGAGCCCTGTGTGTATAAGAAGAATAGTGGGAGTGCAGTTGCATTTCTAGTTCTTTATGTCGATGACATTCTCCTAATTGGAAATGACATTCCAATGCTGCAGTCCGTAAAAGACTGGCTTGGAAGTTGTTTTTCCATGAAAGATATGGGTGATGCAGCTTACATCTTGGGTATAAGGATCTATAGAGATAGACCTAACAGACTTATTGGTCTGAGTCAAAGCACTTACATAGATAATGTGATTCGACGATTCAATATGATTGACTCCAAGAAAGGGTTCTTACCTATGTCTCATGGCATCACTCTTAGCAAGACTCAGTGTCCTTCGACACTTGATGAGCAAGAGCGCATGAGTAAGATTCCCTATGCTTCTGCCATAGGTTCTATCATGTATGCCATGTTATGCACTCGTCCTGATGTAGCTTGTGCATTGAGTATGACGAGTAGATACCAATCTAATCCCGGTGAAGGTCACTGGACAGCTGCCAAAAATATCCTAAAGTATCTGAAAAGAACTAAGGATATGTTTTTGGTATTTGGTGGGGATGAAGAGCTCGTTGTAAGTGGTTACACCGATGCTATTTTCCAGACTGATAGAGATGATTCTCGATCTCAATCTGGATATGTCTTTTTGCTAAATGGTGGAGCTATTAGCTGGAAAAGTTCCAAACAGGACACTGTGGCTGATTCTACAACAGAGGCTGAGTACATTGCTGCTTCAGAAGCAACAAAGGAAGCTGTTTGGATTCGTAAATTTGTCACTGAACTCGGAGTAATTCCTAGCATTTCTGGCCCAATAGATCTTTATTGTGATAATAATGGTGCTATTGTGCAAGCCAAGGAACCGAGGTCACATCAAAAATCCAAACACATACTTAGAAGATATCACCTTATTAGAGAAATCATTGATAGAGGTGATGTGAAAATATGCAGAGTACCGACTGATGCAAATGTTGCAGATCCCTTAACAAAGCCTCTCCCACAGCCTAAACATGAGAGTCATAGAGCGACTGTTGGTCTAAGATGCATTAGCGAGTGGTCTTAGTCGTTTTATAAGGTCTTTGTTTTAGTGGGAGTTTATTTGACATGTTTAATTTGTTATATGTAACATTTACTTCTTTTATTCAATAAAATTAATACTATTTATGCAATTCATTTTATTGTTTAATTGAATGTTTGTTCCACAATAGTCTACATTGATTAAATAGATCACTAAGTACGTGACTTAGTTTTGGAACTCTATTTAGATGATGTATTCTATTATAGTCTCTAATCAGGGCATTAAATGGAACACTTGAATGCCTAAATGATAAGTATATGAGCTGGTTGATGATTATGTTCCTTAAGTCATGATATTGGGATATCAAACCAGGCATATGGGTACATGTTAGAGAACATGTATTAGACAGACCCGTTAAGAACTTTACTAAGGATTCGCTTAGTGTCAGTAAAGTTTCTTATCACTAGCTTGTAGTGAATATACAGTCTTTAGACCTGAGTTTTTCACTATTCTATACATGCTAAATAATTTGTTTTGACATTGCCAAACGCCAACCGTGACTGGTGGCTATAAAGACAATGCTTGGACTTATTATGGATCATGTGATGGGATGTGGTTAAACAAGATGGGATTTGTTCCTTCCTTACTGAAGGAAGTTTATTGTTTCTGGCATCTCGAAGAGTGTGAATTGTAAAATGCGTGGCCGCGCTCGGACGAGGTGATGGTCACTCGTCTGCTTTAACAATTCAACTCCGAGATTCGAGAAAAATGATTGAGGCATATAAGGTTGACACTTTTCTTACCTTAGTCTTGATTGGAGCAATAGAAGCAAAAAGACATGTTTAATTGGACACAGTACAAGTGGGAGACTGTTGGATTTATGTCCCGAGTCCAATTAAGGTAACACGGTTTATATTCTTTGTAACCGTAACGTTTTGCTAGAAGCCGCTTACGGACCGAGCATTAAATTGTTTAATGACTCGTGTAGAATTAAACGGGCCCATTGGGTCACATACAAGATGAATACGGTATTTCCTATTTACAGTTAAAGATAGAAATATGGAAATAGGGTTCTAATTGGATTAGGCCTAGTTGCGATTTAGGTAAGAGTTTAACTAGGAAACTGATTCTTTACCTCCCTATATATACAGAGATATAAGGGAGTCAGTTTTGATCATAATATTATTCTTTCTGTGAGAAATAATAAACCCTACCTTGTACTAGCATACAAATCGCATCTCCTGTTCATACGTGTGGATATTAGTGGAGGCACTACAATTGGGGTGCTCTTATTTATTTGTACCAGTTGGGTTATTTAGATCCGGTTCTTATTTTCTTATATTGCTGGATTTTATTGCTCACGGATTAATTCCGCTGCGAGGTAATTCGATTACTCTTTTACTATTTAATTCTGATTTCTAACATAGATATGGTCCTGGAAATTCGGTATTGAAATTGTTTTAAGTACTTTCGAATCCCTTCAATCATAATAGTATGATGTCAACTGGATCTTAAGAACCACCTTCTTGAATACGATTCTAGAAGAGGTAGTATATTTTATATTCATATGTGGGTTCGTAGATCCTAATTATCCTAAGTTAATTTGAAAGCTTAAGAGGATGTCTTAAGTAAGCACTAAAGAGTTGGAATTAATGTGTCAATCATGTCATAATATATTTCTCGATATCTCGAGGAATTATGTTGATACATGAAGTTTAGTGGGAGTAATATGGTTTTCATCAGTCTTATATATGGAGACATATTGATCATTTGAGATGATGGAATATTTTGGAGAAGTAGAATACATCTCTTAGATATCTGAATTTATGGAGATAAATCTAAAAGGATATTAGCATTAAGTCAAGATTCTTATATTGATAAGATCTTTGACTAGTTCAAGGAAGTTGAACACATGATAATTGATTCCTTTTGCTTCCGCTGCGGGATCAATTATATACGCTGTGATGTATACTCAATGCGACATTTAGCATGCTTTGAGCATGACAAGTCGTTTGCAATGAAATCCAAGTGAGAGTCAATTGATCGACATAAAAAACATCCTTAAGTACTTGCGAAGGACTAAAAGATATGTTCCATGTGTTTGGAGTTTATAGTGAGTTGTGTGTAAGGGTTTACACAGACTTCAGTTTCCAAACTGATTAAGCTGTGTTTTATAGAAGATTTATCTGTTGGAAGAGTTCCAAGCAGAAAACACTATTGGAAAGGTTCCAAGTAGGAGTGATATTTTCAAATATAAATGTCATGTATCCGCTAGAAGTGTTCCAGGCAGTTTATCATTGCGGATTTCACAACGGAAATGGAGTACATTGCATCTTATGATGATGCATATGAAAGTAGCTTGGATTCGGCAGTATTGGAGGGACTAGAAGTAGTTCCTATAGTTGTATATTCTATCCCATGATACTGGTAAAACAGTGGGAGCTACCTTTAGGCCAAGAGTCCTAAGTCTAGATTCAAACCTAGACAAGTACTCAGAAAGTTTTATGTAATGTGAGATTAGGTAAACAAAGAGAAATAGCAATCAGAGAGATGGGAAAGATGCAAGTATTGCTAATCCATTAGTCGTGTCTTTTGCAGGCTGAACATGATAGTCATGTCATTTCAATGGGGATTGAAATATGTACCTGAATTGCTAGAGATATGAAATTATTGATAACGTATCAATTTTTCCAAATATTAGATAATCGCATTCATTGTTAGAGTTTCTTTAAAAACTTCTTATTTAGTTTGACTAAATTTTAATACTTTGTTTATCCGAATTGGTTGAAAGAAAAGTTGAACCCAATTCAAGTGAGCAGGATATACTTAGTGTTTTGTCCCTAGTCACTCATTTGAGGTGACGTCTCGAAGTGACTAGATTGTAAGTCGATCGATGGTTGGTTCAGCACCATGGGGTCATGGAGATGACTGGTCGTTTACATAGACAGACTGTGGAGACACTCTGTCAGGAGTGACCATAATAGAGTCCCTTATCAAAATTGTTGAAGCCTGGTCGTGGCGGGATTTCTATTTTATTCCTATGAGTCGATTCTTTAGACTGGCGACCATTTACCTGAGGCGGTGTAGTTTCCGATTGACTTTGGTTTTTGTCCTAGTCGTGCCGTGAAAGGAGGCCGATGGACATCTTCTGGGTCATGGTGATCTGCATCATACAGTGTAAGATGGGTCAACAGGAATTGTCCACCCACGTTGGGTATTAACATCTTCGGGCCATTCGAGGAGTAGTAACTGGAAATGCGTGGCCACGCTCGGAAAAGATCTCTAGTAGATTTTCCGGTCAGACAGTTACTCTCCCAGATCGAGAAAACCACTCTATTTATAATTTTCAATTGCAAGTACGACCTGTAAGAAACCTTGCAATAAGTGGGAGGATGTGACGCAAAAGAGACAAGAGAATCGGTAGCACATAACTTGTCGAGACAAGTGGGAGATATTGTTGGAGTAGGAGTCCTCCGCAATAGAGTTACTACATGCACAACTTGTATCCGACAAGTGGGAGATTGTTGGAGTAATTGTCCTCCACAAAAAGTACATTTATATAATAAATCTCATTTGGAATATACGTGGCATGATTAGTATATTTTGATACTCCACGTCAGTTGATTAACGTAAATCGGTAAAGCTCGGCTGACTAGAGTTTGACGTTATTGTCGTGTGACGGCGGTGATCTACTGATCCCTTTAGGTCACACCTATAGGATGAGACCCAAATAGAAAACTAATTATTTTTATACGATACAGTTTAATTAGTCCCTTACATATATTTGATATATGTTTAGTTATGTGAGCTAATTATTAGATATTGAGTTAAGAACTCGAGCAAATTAATTTTATTGCTCAATTATACGATAATTGATTGATAAAATTTTACGTCTTATTTTAATACGATTAAATAAGATTTATTTTAGTGATTAATCGTTAATTCATTAAATTAGTTGAGGTTATGTATATATTTTGAGGTAGAGGTAATTAGTTAATTATATTTACAAGGAGTTGTAATATAAATTAACTGGGCATTGTGGAATCCATTATATATTGATATAATGGTAAAATATCAATTAAAAGTTAAGTACATATTGTTTATTAATTTATGTCATATAATTGTTATATGATCAAATTAACACTTAATTATATAAGATAATTAAACATATGATTATAAGTATTTGTGGGACAAATATCAAAAATCAAAATGGACCATAGTACTCTAGTGGAGGCCGGATTCCATGTAGTGTAAGCAATAATTGTAACAACCCGTAATTTGAAAGACATAAATTATATTTGAAAATTAATAAATTTATTTTATTTTAATTTATTACGATTTATTTGAATTTATGATAATTTAATATAATTATTTTGAATTTATTTGGTATTAAAGAGTAGGTTATACGGTTTAAACCCGAACGTCATTTAACTATTCCCGAGTCAACTTAAGTCCCGAAACAAACCCAAAACCCGACTCCTACATGTGCCACACGCCCAAAGCACCTTTTTCCCTCATTTTAGATCTTTTGATTAAACTTGATTAAACTAATACAAATATCTAAGATATTTGTAACTTTATCAATCTGTCAGTTTAAATTCCACAACAAATCGCTTAAACCCGGACCCTATTCCTTCCATCTCCACACGCCTCTTCCCTCTTGTCCTTAAGATTAGATATTTTCACTTCTTTTGATTAAACTAACATAATATCTAGTAATATCTAGATATTTACCATTCTAATAATATCTAAATATTTACCATAATATCTAAGATATTTATAAAACCCGAGTCAATCCCGTAACAACAAGTTCAAAACCCGACTCCCGTTAATCCCCTATATTACACGGTCCAAACCTTCCCCTCTTACTCACTAATTATCTTTTTACTTTACATTAAATCAACTTAATATCTACTTAATACCTTCTTTAATATAATCATAATCGTTCTTCGTGTTCTTGATCGTTCTTGAGCAAAATCGTCAGAAAACCTTCGTTACTTGGCCTAATCCGTTATAAATTATATTTCTAAAGTCTCATCTCCGATCTTCATCTCCGTGTTGCAGCAGGAGCTGGGGCACAGGGCAGGGCAGAATCCAACAAGGGGGATCAAGGGGTGAGCATTGGTAACCAAGGGGAGGTCTACATGGGCATCCAGGGGTCAATCTGGGGACAAGGGATGGGTAACAAAGGGGAGAATTTCAAACTGATAAGTGCTAACCAGGACCATGTCACAATGAGGGTCCATGATAGCCAAGACACGAGCCAGGACATGAGCCAAGACACGAGCCAAGCTAACCAAAGACAAGCCTACCCACACCCAACCAGAAAATCACAAAAACAGCCTACAACAGCCACTTGGGGAAGCCATAACTACCACCACACTTCAAACCACCAGCTACCACCAAGCCCAGCTAAAACCTTACCCACCTAGGTCCAAAAAAGTCCTAGGGAACCAGTTCCAAAACACAACACAACTACCCTAAAAATCCAAATCAAAACAGCCTACCCAAAGCATAAAGCATAAAGCAGTCTTTCCATTTCTAGCTAAAAACTGAAAGACTATCTCCAAAAGTCTTTCCTTGTCTTCCCTACTATTAGAACTACTGCAGAAGAAGGTCAATGAGTATTAATGAGCTTCGTCCACAAGCTTCAAGCCAACACCAAGCAACAAAGCACAACCTGGAGCATGTCACTGTCATATGTCTGCAATTGTCTGTTTTCAGTTTTCTTTTGTATTTTCAATCTGAAATTGTAGCCAGTAACTTGTCACGTTTATGTAGATTAATCCTGGCCCTTAGATGTTATTCTAGGGTTGTATTAGATCAAGCATTGAGGCCTATATAAGGACCCATGCTCTTTTGTATAAGGCAGTTGATTATTGAATGAAAAAAAACTTGAGCATTGTTCTCATTTCCAAAATCTTTCCAACTTGTGCTTTGCCTTAGTTGAAAGTCAGGCCTGATAACATCCTGTGCTAGGCTGTGGTTGTTGATCTAAGTCTGTGGCAAGTTAGATATCCCTGTGCATAGACTGTGGGGTGTTTGCTTGTTGTTTAGTTCAAGTCTGCTTACCTGTGCTTGGCTGTGGTAAGGAGTCTTAGCTAGTCTAGTTTGTTGTTTGATTCCCTGTGTTGAGCTGTGGGAGTTGAGTAACATCCATATCCAGTGCTAGATAGGAGTCTAGGGTCCAATTCCTAACACACCCCTATAATATCACTGCAATTCTGGCATCAGAGCTTTGGTTGTGAGGCCATTGTTATCCTAACTACAACAAAAACACAAAAAATAACCCAATGAGTGAAGAGAGGCTTGCAGGTATTGAAGGCAAGGTGGATCAGCTAGCAGGCACTGTCAATGTAGTGCTGGCTGCCTTGAACACTGTCATGGAGAACATTGCTCCTCCACTGAGGGGAAGACCACCCCCTAGAGGCAGAGGCAGAGGTCGTGGCCACATGGGCATGGGAAGAGGACAGCCCCTGCAGGAGGAAGAAGGGTCAGACTCAGGTGAAAGCAACAGAACCTATGAGGAGATTCCAGAGCACACTGACAAGCATCTCAAGGTAGAAATTCCTGAATTCTCTGGTAGTTTAAACCCTGATGATCTATTAGAATGGATTAGGGATGTTGAGAAGGTATTTGAATACAAGAGTTACTCTGATATTAAGTCTTTTAAAGTTGCTGTGCTAAGATTGAAAGGATATGCATCCCTATGGTTTGATAACTTAAAGCACCAAAGGATTAAGGAGGGTAAGGAACCTCTTAGGTCTTGGTCAAAACTGAAAAAGAAGATGCTGAACAAATTTGTCACTAAAGACTACACCCAAGATCTGTTCATTAAACTATCAAAACTGAAACAAGAAGAGAGGTCTGTAGAGGCATACCTAAGGGACTTTGAGCAATTGACTCTCCAGTGTGAGGTCAATGAGAAACCTGAGCAAAGGATTGCCAGATTCTTAGAGGGTCTAGATAGGAGCATTGCTGCTAGAGTAAGGATGCAACCTTTGTGGTCCTATGATGATGTTGTCAACCTGGCTTTGAGGGTTGAAAAAATGGGGAAAACCAAACCAGCTCTACCTAAGCCTGTTACTAGACCTGCATACAAACCTTACAGTGGTATTAGGATGGGAGAGACCCCTAAGACAACCAGCCAATCAACCACAGACAAAGGAAAAGGAGTTGTGAGCTCTAAACCCAACCCCACCCCAACTGAGAACAAAATCAGGTGTTTCCAATGCCAAGGTTATGGTCACTTTAGGAAGGATTGTCCTTCTAAGAGAACCATGACACTTATGGAGGTAGAAGAGTGGGAGAAGGAGGGATTAGTTGAGTATGAGGTTGATGACAGCATGGTGTTAGAGGTAGTGACAGCTGAGGAGGAACCAGGAATGTAGGACTTGGTCATGGCTCACCCTGACACAGGCCATAACTTGGTCCTATGGAGGGTCATGCACTCTCAACATACTCCATTGGAGGATGACCAGAGGTCCTTAATATTCAGAAGCAGGTGCACCATTCAAGAGAGGGTCTGCAACTTGATCATTGATGGGGGGAGTTGTACCAATGTGGCTTCCATCACCCTAGTGAACAAGCTAAGTCTGATTACTCAAGAGCACCCACACCCCTACAAACTGAGATGGCTTAACAAGGGGGCTGAGGTGAGGGTTGATAGGCAATGCCTGGTGCCATTCTCTATTGGGAAGGTATACCAAGATGAAGTATTGTGTGATGTAGTACCAATGGATGCCTGTCACCTACTACTAGGGAGGCCTTGGGAGTTTGATAGAAACACCACTCATCAGGGTAGGGATAACACCTATAGCTTCAGGCATGGGGGAAAGAAGGTAACTTTGACACCTCTACCACCCAACCAGAGGAATTATGGGAGTCCCAATGTGCCAGAGGAGGTCAATGGGGTGTTGTTTTTATCAGAGGCAGCTATGATCAAGGAGATGAAGCAAGAACAACCTGTGATCATCTTGCTATCTAAGGAAGTAACAGAAGGGGAAGGTTCCAAGTTGCCAGCAGAGGTTGAACCTTTGATCTTGAGATACAAGGAGGTCTTTCCAAGAGAGTTACCAGATGGACTACCACCCCTAAGAGGGATTGAGCACCACATTGATTTGGTCCCAGGTTCTGTGCTGCCAAATAGGCCAGCCTACAGGAGTGACCCAACTGCCACCAAGGAGTTGCAGAAGCAGATTGAGGAGCTTATGAGCAAAGGGTTTGTGAGGGAGTCCCTAAGCCCTTGTGCTGTACCTGCTCTACTAGTGCCTAAGAAGGATGGCACCTGGAGGATGTGCACTGACAGCAGGGCAATCAACAACATTACAGTCAAGTATAGGTTCCCCATTCCAAGGCTAGATGACATGCTTGATGAGCTAAGCTCAGGGAGCTCAGGTCTTTTCTAAGATTGATCTAAGGCAGGGTTACCATCAGGTGAGGCTCAGAGAGGGGGATGAATGGAAGACTGCATTCAAGACAAAACATGGTCTGTATGAATGGCTTGTCATGCCATTTGGACTATCCAATGCACCAAGCACCTTCATGAGACTTATGACAGAAGTGTTGAGGCCTTGTTTGGGCAGGTTTGCTGTGGTTTACTTTGATGACATCCTAGTGTATAGTAGCAGCAGAGGGGAACATCTCAGGCACCTTGAAACAATCTTTGGGATCTTAAAGGAGCAGAAGCTGTATGGGAAGCTAGAGAAGTGTACCTTCATGGTTGAGGAGGTTGCATTTCTAGGGTACATTGTGTCAGGAAGAGGAATCTCAGTTGATCAGGAGAAGGTTGCAGCCATTCAAACATGGCCTACACCTAAAACCATCACTGAGGTAAGGGGGTTCCATGGGTTGGCTTCATTCTATAGGAGGTTCATCAAGAACTTCAGTTCAGTTGTAGCACCCATCACTGAGTGCTTGAAGAAAGGGGAGTTCCAGTGGACTGAGGAGGCCCAACAATCCTTTGGAGAGGATCAAGAGGTTGATGTGTGAGACTCCAATCCTTAAACTACCTGACTTTGATCAGCTGTTTGAGGTGGAATGTGATGCTAGTGGGGTTGGCATTGGGGCAGTGTTGATACAAAGGCAAAAGCCAGTTGCTTATTTCAGTGAGAAACTGAATGGTGCCAAGCTCAAGTACTCCACTTATGATAAGGAATTCTATGCCATCATCAGAGCAGTCATGCATGGGGGCACTACTTGAAGCCAAAGCCTTTTGTTCTGCACTCAGATCATGAGGCATTGAAGTATATCAGTGGCCAACACAAGCTGAATCACAGGCATGCCAAGTGGGTAGAGTTTCTACAATCCTTTACATTCTCTAGTAAGTATAAGGAGGGGAAAAAGAATGTTGTGGCAGATGCACTGTCAAGGAGGCATTCTTTGTTAGCAGTCATGGAGCAAAGGGTGTTGGGGTTTGAATTTCTGAAAGAATTGTACAAGGAGGACCCTGACTTTGCGGAGGAATGGATCACACAAACTGGAGGAGGAAGGACTCAAGGGGGGAAGTACATGCTGCAGAAGGGGTTCTTGTTCCAAGGAAACAAGCTATGCATTCCAAGGGGTTCTTACAGGGACCTACTCATCAGGGAAGTACACTCAGGAGGACTAGGGGGACACTTTGGGGTTCAAAAGACACTTGAAATACTGCAGGATCAATTCTACTGGCCCAGGATGATAGGGGATGTTCAGGTTATCCTCAGGAGGTGCTCCACATGTCAACAAGCCAAGAGTTCTTTCCAGACTGGACCTTACATTCCACTACCAGTACCAAACAAACCTTGGGAGGATGTGAGCATGGACTTTATTGTTGCACTACCTAGGACACAAAGAGGTAAGGATTCTGTAATGGTTGTTGTTGACAGGTGTAGCAAGATGGCTCACTTTGTGGCTTGCAAGAAGACTGAGGATGCTGCAAGTGTTGCTGAGCTATACTTGAAGGATATTGTAAGGCTACATGGGGTTCCTAAGTCAATAGTCTCAGACAGGGATGTTAAGTTCATGAGTTACTTCTGGAAGACACTATGGAGGCTCTTGAAGACCAGGCTTTTGTTCAGTACTTCTCACCACCCTCAGACTGATGGCCAAACTGAGGTCACAAACAAGACTCTAGGGAGGATCTTGAGGTGTCTGGTAAGCAAGTCCGTGAAGGATTGGGACTTGAAGCTAGCTCATGCTGAGTTTGCTTTCAACAGAGCACCCTCATCTGCAACAGGTCACAGTCCATTTGAGGTTGTCTATGGGATTAATCCACTTATGCCACTGGAATGAGCTAACATACCAAGGGAGGAGGTGAACTTTGATGCAAAGAGGAGGGTTGAGCAGATGGTGAAGCTTCATGAGTCAGTCAGAAAGCAAATAGAAAGGGCAAATGAGAGGTACAAGAAACAGTCCAAGGTTCCTAGGGCCAAGAAGGAGTTTGTGCCAGGGGATTTAGTGTGGCTCCACTTGAGGAAGGAGAGGTTCCCAGCTAGGAGGAAGAACAAACTCATGCCTAGAGCTGATGGTCCATTTGAAATCATAGAAAGTGTTGGTCCTAATGCATACAAGGTTGATCTACCAGGAGACTATGGGGTTCATGGCACTTTCAATGTAGGGGATCTTAGTCCATACTATGGGGATTCTGGAGATAAGGAGGCTACAGGCTTGAGGACAAGCCCAATTCAACCAGGGGAGGATGCAGCAGGAGCTGGGGCACAGGGCAGGGCAGAATCCAACAAGGGGGATCAAGGGGTGAGCATTGGTAACCAAGGGGAGGTCTACATGGGCATCCAGGGGTCAATCTGGGGACAAGGGATGGGTAACAAAGGGGAGAATTTCAAACTGATAAGTGCTAACCAGGACCATGTCACAATGAGGCTCCATGATAGCCAAGACACGAGCCAGGACATGAGCCAAGACACGAGCCAAAGACAAGCCTACCCACACCCAACCAGAAAATCACAAAAACAACCTACAACAGCCACTTGGGGAAGCCATAACTACCACCACACTTCAAACCACCAGCTACCACCAAGCCCAGCTAAAACCTTACCCACCTAGGTCCAAAAAAGTCCAAGGGAACCAGTTCCAAAACACAACACAACTACCCTAAAAATCCAAATCAAAACAGCCTACCTAAAGCATAAAGCATAAAGCAGTCTTTCCATTTCTAGCTAAAAAACTGAAAGACTATCTCCAAAAGTCTTTCCTTGTCTTCCCTACTATTAGAACTACTGCAGAAGAAGGTCAATGAGCATTAATAAGCTTCGTCCACAAGCTTCAAGCCAACACCAAGCAACAAAACACAACCTGGAGCATGTCACTGTCATATGTCTGCATTTGTCTGTTTTCAGTTTTCTTTTGTATTTTCAATCTGAAATTGTAGCCAGTAACTTGTCACGTGTATGTAGATTAATCCTGGCCCTTAGATGTTATTCTAGGGTTGTATTAGATCAAGCATTGAGGCCTATATAAGGACCCATGCTCTTTTGTATAAGGCAGTTGATTATTGAATGAAAAAACTTGAGCATTGTTCTCATTTCCCAAAATCTTTCCAACTTGTGCTTTGTCTTAGTTGAAAGTCAGGCCTGTTAACATCCTGTGCTAGGCTGTGGTTGTTGATCTAAGTCTGTGGCAAGTTAGATATCCCTGTGCATAGACTGTGGGGTGTTTGCTTGTTGTTTAGTTCAAGTCTGCTTACCTG